>SEYY01008627.1:5000-10000 GCA_009176605.1 Armadillidium nasatum | reverse complement strand
CAAATCATCTTTACCACTCTATACCTCTAGTTGAAGAGCAATTGTTCATACAAATAATCTTTCCTCTATACCTTAGTTCCTCTCACTCTTTCTCTCTCTCTCTCTCTCTCTCTCTCTCTCTCTCTCTCTCTCTCTCTCTCTCTCTCTCTCTCTCTCTCTCTCTCAATATATATAATATATATATATATATATATATATATATATATATATATATATATATATATATATATATATATATATATATATATATATATATATATATATATATATATATATATATAATATATATAAAAAATTTTAAGTTATACAGAAAAAATTAAAAACTGTAAAAAAAAAATAAGAAAATTAAAAAGAAATAAAAAATAAAAATAAAGAAAAAACGTTCATCATTAATTGTTTTCTATTTTAAACAGTCGACTAAGTTTTATAATTGAATAGCAATTTTTGTGTTCCTAATTTTGTGCAACATTAATCTTTACAACTCGAGTAATTCGTCAATGTGTTGTCTTAACACCTTTCTATAGCATCTGACGAAAAGAAAGAAAGAAGAAGAAGAAAAAGAAAAGAGAAGATAGATAGATAGATATAGATATAGATAGATAGATAGATAGATAGATAGATAGATAGATAGATAGATAGATAGAGATTTCCTGAATATAAAAACAATTTTAGAATCTGCTAAAACATTATGTGAAGTCCAATAATGATACGAGCGTGAGATTTACTGTTATATATAAAATAATATATAAAATATTCTTATAACCCAACAGTCTAATCAACAGTTAGTTAAAAAAAAAAAAAAAATAGCAGTAAAAATACAGAAATATAAAATGCCCAAAACAATGAAGTAACATTAAAACAAATACAATCGAAGAAAAAGAAAAGGATTTTGGAAACAGACGAAATTCAACAAAAATTATAATTAATAGTAATAAGGCAACAAATTTAAAAAAAAAAAAAAGAAGAGGGGAAAGAAATGTATTTAACTTTGCTTCATCGCTTTTCATTTATCATACTCGCCGAAGATAATTTGCCCCTTCGTAGATTCTCTGTGTGATGTCTTCCTGGCCTTCTGCAGAAGGCGAAGACGTGAATTAAAAAGAAGGACTCGTGTTTAATTGTGATTCTGATGGTAATTATACGTTATAATTGGACTGATGACAATTTGGCTTTTCTTTCATCGTACGCGTGGTATTGTAATAAATGGTCAGCTATTTTATCGATTTCATATATATATATATATATATAATATATATATATATATATATATATATATATATATATATATATATATATATATATATATATTATATATATATATATATATATATATATATATATATATATATATATATATATATATATATATATATATATATATATATACAGGAAAAAACAGGTTATGTTGGTGAGTGATGCATTTGAGAATACAGTATTGAAACAGACGGACCAGTTTGAGTATCTAGGAGTGTTTTATGGAACAAAAAATAATTATATCTGTGGAATTGAACCATAGGATTGGTTGTTTTAATGGGGCTTGTGTCTCACCGTACCCATTATTCGGGAGTCGGAGCATGCCACGGAAGGTTAAAATAATATTGTACACCAGCATGCTGAGGCCCATACTGGCTTTGGGAAATGAGGCATGGGCATTTAACACCAAGCATATGAAATAAAAGTGTTGAGGGTGATAATTGGAATAACGGGATAGAACAAAGGAAGGAACAATGATGTGAGGGTGGAGCTGGGAGTGGAGAGCATATTGGAGTTTGTGAAAAGGACAGTTGAGGTGGTTTGGGCATGTAAAGAGGATGAACGACAATAGATATGCAATAAAATATTATAAATGGAGACCTGTGGGAGGAAGAAGGGTGAGGAGTCCGAAGATTAGATGGAAGGATGCTGTTGAGGGGGTGGTGGAGAGAAAAGAGAGAACCATGGAGGAGATAGAAGAGATGGTAAAAATACCATACTGTATATAAGGTATTGTAAAGGTTTTTTTTTTCTGAGAGCTTATCATTTTTGCAGCCCTGCTTATCTATAGATGAAGAATTCTCATATATACTAGTATATAATTATGGTGTTTTTCAAGATTAGGCTATTCCGAATATTTCATAAAATCCCTACATTTTAGTGCAAGAAAGAGTTTTTATTCTCCATCAAGGGTTGTAAAAGAGAATAAATATATTTTGCTTGTTTCTGTATTTGTTGAGAGTTTAAATAAGATTCTTCCTTCAGATGCATTGCCTGCTCAGTCGAACTACTACTCTAATAATAGAAGACTTCTCTTCTCAAAACATTCTGTAGCAGAGGAAAACAAAGAGAATGTTTATATAATTCCTGGCAAGAAGATAGCCATTAAAATATACTGGAGAGAGAGTGTTGATTTTGAAAGAAGATTGGTGCAACATAGGCACGCCTTGAGAACAGTGGACGAGAATTTATCCATGCATAAGCATCGAATGGAGAAGGGTCATGCAATAGACATCAATAATGCAAAATTTTTGTGCAATGTAAATTCAAGAATATATTTGGAATTCTTTCTTATTAAAAATGTAAATAATTTTAATACTCTTAATTTTAAAAGCTTAGATGATTTTACTATAATAATATTTTACTGAAATATTCAAAGTTTTTGGTCGTTTTTTAAAAAGAGAAATAGGTGTGTGACTTGATGACGTCATAATATTTGTATATTTCGTTTACCTTATTTTTTATATAAACTGTTAAGAGACCTGAAAGAGGGAAGCGTGTTCTTCCGAAAGACTTGTCTCTTTTTAATGTTGTTTATTCCCATGGGTTTTTTGTAAATAATTATTAATATATATATATATATATATATTATATATATATATATATATATATATATATATATATATATATATATATATATATATATATATATATATATATAATATATAGAGAAGAGAGAGAGTGAGAGAGAGAGAGAGAGAGAGAGAGAGAGAGAGAGAGACAGACAGACAGACAGACAGACAGACAGAGAGACAGAGAGAGACAGACAGACAGACAACAGACAGACAGAGTCAGTGTGCATACGAAAGATTTTTATTTTAAAACTTTAATAACAATTTAATGATCACAGAAGTTGAGGGTAGGTCACATTTGAAAGTAGAACTCCAAAGTCTTATAAAAATCGTTCTTGATCACATGAGTCTTATAAGCTGCACCATCTATCAGGTCAATCCTAAATCTTTTTTTTTTTTTTTTTTTTTTTTTTCACCAAAATCCTGCCTACAGAGTGTACTCATACTTCTACAATCGACATGCTAGAAAACTTGCCTATTCTCATCTAGAACATTCGTTCTCTGATATTATTCAGTCTCCTTCCAGAAAATGGTTTGCTCCTACATTGTGTGTGCTAATCATCGGTTATTAGATCTGAAGGTGAAAATAATCGTTGTATTTTAGGAATATCTTAATGCTCAGTTCCTTCCACTGCAAAAACATGTCCTAACGAATCGTTGGGACAAGTGGCAAAAATGTTACAGTTAAATTTTCAGTAGTTAAAAGACGTGTTAAGCATAAAAAAATGTCACTTCACCAATTTATTTTCTAATAAGAAAATAACAATAAAATTTGTTGTGATATTTTTGCCACTTGTCCCAACGATTCGTTAGGACAATTTTTTGGAGGGGTTGCAGGAGCTTCAATACCGCCTAGGCAACCAATGGGGCACATGATAAGAGTTGGTGATTTCACTGAAAATAAATTTTAAAAAAACTTTTTAATTTACTCCCATCTTATTTTGCTTACATCATAAATTTTAAGTTGAAAAAAGCATTTTTTTAAATGTTTTTTTCTAAGGTATGAAAACCTTTTATGTGTTCAGCCTTTAACATGGATGTGCTAAAGATGCTTTCGATATATATATATATATATATATATATATATATATATATATATATATATATATATATATATATATATATATATATATATATATATATATATATAATATATATGAAATTTTTTTTTTATTAATTCAAAAAATAATAATTATAATAATAATAATAATAATAATAATAATAATAATAATAATAATAATAATAATAATGATAATAATAATAATAATAGTTACAATAATAATAATAATAATAATAATAATAATAATAATAATAATAATAATAATAATAATAATAATAATAATAATAATAATAATAATAATAATAATAATAATAATAATAATAATAATAATAATAATAATAATAATAATAATAATAATAATAATAATAATAATAATAATAATAATAATAATAATAATAATAATAATAATAATAATAATAATAATAGTTACAATAACAAAATAATTTGTGGTCCCACTGAGGTTGGAGATGGTTAAGATTTTGAAACTTTATTAATTAAAACCGCAAAATATCTTTTGCTGAAAATTGAAATTGCTTTTCGTATTAATTATTATTGAGCGTAAATTTTAATCTCAAATTCAGTATTGATCATTTTAATCTAAAAAAATTAAGATTTTGAAATGAAAAAAAAAAAAAATAAATTAAATAAATTAAATCATTTCCATAGATATCTGTTGAAATTAAAGACTAAAATTAAATCGTATGTGAATATGGTTTGTTTTGAAATTATTTTATTGTTCCAATATTTGTAAATTAATTTATGTATTGGTTATAGTTTGACAAGCCTTGAGTGACTTTTTTTTTTTTTTTTTTTTTTTTTTTAATGAAAATATCTTGAACTTAAAAAAACAAAAAAAATTTGTTAAATCGACAGAGAATGGGACCTAACTAACATTTTTTCTTGTTCTTTGCTATATTTATTGAAGTTCATTTCAATATTTATGGTAATCTACTCTGCAAATATTGTCCTTACAAATCGTTGGGACAATTGGCAAAAATGTCAGTAAAATTTTCAATAGAGAAAAGCAAGTTAAGCATAAGAAAGTCACTTCACAGATTTATTTTCTAATAAGAATATAATTAAAAAAAAATTTTATGACATTTTTTGCCACTTTT
>SEYY01008626.1:15000-20000 GCA_009176605.1 Armadillidium nasatum | reverse complement strand
TTTATTTATTTATTTTTGGGGGGCATCACCACCGCTCACAGGAAGAGCAATACTCAAGGAAGGGGTGTCGAAACAATAAGAGAATCATACACTACAATTCTCACCTAACGCAAATTTCGTAGGTGAGCACAGACGTTAGCTTTAAAGTAATTGAGATTAAATTCGGGAGGAAATACAGAAGATGCGAGAGAATTCCACAAAACAGAGGTGGCTGGAAAGAAGGAGGCACCACAGCGGACAAGCCTAAGTAGCCTATGTTCATAGCCAAATTTATGTGCAAAGGCAATGCACCCTTTTTGCTGTGAGAACGCCGTAAAGGCGGAAGGTATACGAGTGGACAGTTCCCTCGATCATTTGCCACTATAGTACCTATAGAAAATAGACAAGGCACCAACGTCACGTTCCAAAGTTAAAGGGTCAAGTGAATTAGAAAGAGCTGGACAATTTATTTCTTTTAGCCTTTGACTCAACTCTATCCAAAAGATGGGTGAAACCTGAACCACCCCAGATATGAGAGCAGTACTCCATACAAGGGCAGATAACCCTTGTATAACTGGAGTAACTGCGAAGATGTAAAATATTCTCACAGCATAAACAAAACTCCCAGCTTCTTTGAGGCCGCCCTAGCAACCATTGTGATATTCCAAGACATTTTTTTATTTATGCTAAAGCCAATGATGTTTATGTTGTCAAAAGGAGAGACTGGAGAGCCATTAGGAAGTGTCTTTGAAAGGAAATTTCAAGAAGTTGAGTTTTTAAAGAGTTGAATTTCACAAGGTTGAAACTACCCCACCGGGAAATTATATCCAGATCTGCATGAACTAAAATTTATAAAATAGCATAATTATAATTTTTCAGGTTGAAAATTTAATAGTGCTATTTTTATATATAGATTGGGCGACAATCTAAAACATTACCCAACCTGATATACTATATATATATATATATATATATATATATATATATATATATATATATATATATATATATATATATATATATATATATATATATATATATATATATATATATATATATAGTATATATATATATATATATATATATATATATATATATATATAATCTTAAAATGAAACCCTAGAATTAGCTAACTTGGGAGCTTTAGCAACTTTTTTCATTTATAATTGAAGAATTTAGAAACTTTGAATGGATAAGACTCATAACGTTAAAGATACTTGCACTATTTATTAAAAAAAAAAAAAAAAAAAAAAAAGCTTTGAAACTAAAGAATGAAACAGACGCAACTACACACATGAACATACACTCACGTTAATGAGATTTGTACACGCAAAATAATGAATGCAATACTTATAGAACTTAATGAAGCAGACACAAGTGCACGACACGAATAAAATTTGTATGCACACAAACTCTTACACTAGAAGGAAAAATAACACACATAGTAATTGACGATATGCTTAAAGGACTTCATAAATAATGTGTAAATTTTGAAGTTTTTTTTTTTTTACTTCTTTTAAATTAATTCTTACGCTTAGTAACTTTTTTTTATTTTTTTTTTTTTTATTTATTTATTTTTTTTTTATTTTTTTTTTTTTTTATAAAGGATCAAAGGGAAATGAAGTGCGATATTGTAAACGTTTCTTTACCTTTTGTGTTTATTAAGCTTACGCCTCAATGCTTTTAATTCAAAGCTAAATTTTTTTTTTTTTTTTTTTTTTTTTTTTTTAAAATTTTGTTTTATTTTTTCTTTATTTTTTTTATTTTTTTTTTTTTTTTTTTTGTCGAACGAAATTAAAATTGAAATTTAGGATTATTTGCATAATGCGGATCAGAATAGAGAAATTTTTTTTTTAGATTTTTTTTTTTTTTTTTTTTTTTTTTTTTTTTTTTTTTTTTTTTTTTTTTGAGTAACCGTTGTTTGTTTTTGAATAAAATTTCCCTCAAAAAGAGATTTTGTGTTTATTAATCGTAATATTCAACTCTTCGCAGCTTTAGAAAGAAAATTATATAAAAGTTAGTTCATTTATACGCTTCCTAATTAACAAAGATTAAATAAAAAATATCTGTAAAAGTATTTCCACTTTTAGTCTTAAAATCTTTAATTTTGGTAATTTTGGTAAGTTACACTCTTTCAGGTCCTACTGAAGTTAAAATGGAAAAATTGTCCTAACGAATCGTTGGGACATATGGCAAAAATGCCAAAGTAAAATTTTCAATAAAGAAAAGTCATGTTAAGCATAAGAAAGTCACTTCACCCATTTATTTTCTGATAAGAAAATAACTGAAAAAGTTTGTTGTGACATTTTGACCAGATGTCCCAACGGTTCGTTAGGACAAGTTTGGTAGTGTTTTAATTATATTTTATTTATTGATGGTTTTTTAAATATAATTTTAAATTATATATAATTTAAATATAATTAAATATAATTTTAAATATAATTTTTTTATAAATGGATTTTTAAATATAATTTTTCAAAAAGAAAGATTCATTTTTTATTGGTAACTCATTCATTACTCCTTATGTATGAGGAGGTTTTCACATCGTAATAGTATTTTTTAAGCTTCCTCCTCTTCCTTCTCTTCCTCCTTCTCCTCTTCCTTCTCCCTCCTCCTCCACCTTCTCCACCTCCTCACCTCCACCTCCACCTCCTCAGTTTTCAAATTCAGGTTTTGACAGCCTTAGGTTTTCATATTGAAGTAGCATGTTTTAAACTTTCCTCCTCCTCCTCCTTCCTCCTCCTCCTCCTCCTCCTCCTCCTCCTCCTCCTCCTCCTCTTTCTTCTCCTTCTCTTACTTCTCCTCCTCTTTCTCCTACTTCTCCTCCTTCTCCTCTTCCACCTTCTCTTCCTCCACCTCCTCAGTCTTCAAATTCAGGTTCTGATAGCCTTAGGTTTTCACATTGAAGTACCATGTTTTAAGCTTTCCTCCTCCTTCTGCTCCTTCTCCATTTCCACATCCACCTCCACCTCCTCAGTCTTCAAATTCAGTTTACTGATAGTCTTTGAAAAAGACATAATTCAAAGTCTCTTGTGTCATTCTGAGTCGTTTGTGGTTTCAGCATACCTGACCGAATGGTAACACCCTATTAAAAACAGTAGAGCTTGGTAGGGGGAGGTTCTTGAGGAGCAGGTTCACATGTTTTCACGGAGGTGGCAACACACTACACCTTCTCACAACATTTTATTCTTCCGCACAGAACGGAGGTGTGAATGGTGCCCGAACTTTCCCAACCCTCGAAAATATCATTATATTATATATTAAATGAAATTATATAAATAATGAAAATAAATTTTTATTTAATGAAACTTTGATGGGAAAAAATTGAGGATTTTTAATTTGTTTCGTTATGGGAAAAAGATTATGAAAAATGTTAAAACAGTCAAAATTTCAATCTCCCTAAAAGCAGTCCTAGATTATCACTGGTCTGCTATATTTTAGAGTTCTAAGATTTATTGACGGTTCTTATATATATTTTGCATGCGAAATTCAAAAATGTACCTCATTTTCCACTATCAAGTCAATTTTTTTGCTATTTAAAATTTTAGGGGAACTAACTATGAAAGTAATTGATTTACAATTTTAAGCATTTTTATTACCAAATATTAACTTTATCTTATCCGAAAATGTAAAGAAATATATAAATATGTGGAAAATCACAATGAATGTAAAAATAAATAATAAGAAGAAAAAGGGGAACAGTTACTGTGGAATAAATTGATTCACAAGGATTTTAGTGTATGTTTCACTTCTGGAATGTCTCCCTTGAAGCACCTTGAAGCACAAGCATGCTGACATCCCACCTGCCTTGGTACCTCTCTTCAATTATATGAATATCCTGATGGAACCGTTCTCATTAATCCTTGTTAAAGTTACCACAGTTTTCTGGAAAGTACTGTAAATGAGAGTGGAGAAAATGCAACTTTTTGGACATGCGTCCACCAAGAGCTCTTCCACAATTTCTTCATATTCTGGACTTTGGTGATTGGCCAGAAAGTTCTTCAAATTTAATTTGAATGATTGCCAGAAAGCTCTTTCATTTCCTTCCATACTTTCGTTGAATGTCGGATCTTTCATAAGTTCCCTGATCCATTTTAAAACATCTGCTCTCACTTTTGCCTCACCTACGAGAGGAAATTTTTTCCTTAGGAAAGCGAAAGCTGTATCCTTTATATTCAATGCTTTGACAGAGTTTTTCATAATTCCAAGCTTGATATGCAGCGGTGGAAGTAGAACCTTCCGACTATCCACTATAGCGAAGGACACAACGTTGTAGGAACCGAGTTTCAAACATGACTTTACTCTCCAGTCTCGTTGTACATAGTGCACTTGCCTACTCGGTTCCCACAGACATAGGAAGCAGGGGTATTTGGTGTAGCTACCTTGAAGACCCAGCACCATAGACACAACCTGTAAATAGAAAAGAAAATATGTATTATTTTGAAAACGGAATTAAATGGTTAGAAACATTTATATTGACATCATTTTACCATTAGATCTCTACAAATAAACCAATTATGTTATTTATATTTCAAAGCAGATAACAGACTCTCCATGTTACAGAAGCTCTCAGTCATTTGAACTGGAATTGATGCACTTTTGTTACCACTTTCAAGCTTCTATTTGAGCTATCAATAAAGAGCCAAAAGTCTGTTGGGTCATAAACCAAACCTATAACTTCAATGAGGCCGCTGATGTTCTTGCAGTAAACCAGAGAAACCTCCTTCTCTGACTTTAATATTCTCGCATTTCTTCGTCACGACTGCGGTACCATGAAAATGTAGTTCCAGGAGCTTATAAATTCTTTTTTTTTCAAGAAGTCGTGACCAAAGCAACTACTCTGATTCTTTGGACAAACACAAATCTCGTGTGAAAAAATCTCTTAACTCCAATTGGCTTAAGGGTTTAGGTTGATATGTCTCACCCGCAGGTTTATATGTATCGATGTCATCCACAGGTTGATCTTCCATGTGTTTATCGGCATCAGACAATGAGTCAGTTCCCAAACGTTGAGGCGGAAA
>SEYY01008624.1:15000-20649 GCA_009176605.1 Armadillidium nasatum | reverse complement strand
TTTAAATCCCCTAATAGGCACACATTTGTACTCACCTCAAAACCATTCAGGCAGTCATTCAGTTTCTCCCAAAACACTCTTCTTTCTTCCTCATTTGCTCCATTCACCGGCGCGTATGCACATACAAACACCCATTCCTCTCTTCTAAACCTCAACTTCACCCATATAATTCTGGAAGATATTCTTTCATACTTTATCATGCATTCCCACCATCTTTGGCTCATTACTATTGCCACCCCTTCCCTAGCTCTCACCCTCTCTCCAACACCTGAATATACCCCTTTATATCCATTAAAATTGACCTCCCCTTTCCCTTTAAGTTTAGTCTCTGTCAACCCCAACAAATCCAATTTCTTTTCTCTGCAAATCTCTCCAATTTCCAACTGCTTTATATTATCATTTAACCCTCTTACATTCAAACATCCAATCTTACATACAACAGAACCTCTCTTAATTTCCATTTTCTCTGCCTCGATATTATTCGGTTCCACCCCACTGGAGGGAAGAACCCTGCCCTCGCAGCCCCTACCCTCATCCCAAACCATACCTATTTTTTTTATACTTAAAATTTATAAAATACAAATATCTATTTATAAAAAAAAAAAAAACTATACAATCACATATAAATATAAATATATAAAAAATCAACTCTAATACTATATAAATTACAGATCAATAAACAAATTTACAAATAATAATAACACTAACTGAATAAATAAATAAAAATAATATACTAAGTAAAAAATAACAAGCAATAAAAGCTAAAATACTAGAATTAATAACAATAACATTAACTGAACAAATAAATAGAAATAATAAGCCAAGTAAAATAATATATAATATATATATTATATATATACTATATATATATATATATAAATTAAATATATATATATATATATATATATATATATATATATATATATATATATATATATATATATATATATATATATATATATATATATATATATATATATATATATATATATATATATATATATATATATATATATATATATATATATATATATATATATATATATATATATATATATATATATATATATATATATATATATATATATATATATATATATATATATATATATATATATATATATATTATATATATATATATATATATATATATATATATATATATATATATATATATATATATATATATATATATATATATATATATATATATATATATATATATATATATATATATATATATATATATATATATATATATATATATATATATATATATATATATATATATATATATATATATATATATATATATATATATATATATATATATATATATATATATATATATATATATATATATATATATATATATATATATATATATATATATATATATATATATATATATATATATATATATATATATATATATATATATATATATATATATATATATATATATATATATATATATATATATATATATATATATATATATATATATATATATATATATATATAACAAAAAATACAAACCAAACGTTACCCACGAAATCACTTCTCTCATAAAACAAAGAAACGCACTTAAACTCCAAAACAACCCCACACTGCACACCAAAACACAAATAGAAAACCTAAACAGCCAAATCTCAACCCAAATAAACACTCACACAACCAACAACTGCCAAAACTACCTCGTCAAAAACTTGGATAATACAAACAGGAAAAGAGTCTGGAAAACAATCCACACCATCCACAACGCTAAAAACAACCCACTTCCCACTCATGAAACACCAGCCAATCCTACAACACAAACTCCAATGACCCCTAAACAACACATCAAGTCACTGGTCACACATTTCGCTAAACAAAGCAGCTTACCCACCCACCCCCAAAACAGGAAGATAATAAAAAAACTGAAAAAACTACGGAACAATCAAAACAACTTAATCGTCTTCACACCCACAATCACACAAAACACCATTAAAACCATCAAAAACTCTCAAGCAACTGAACCAGACAACATATCGAACATTCACCTAAAACACCTATCCAACCACACAACTACATACCTAACCTCCATCTTCAACAAATCCATCCAAATCAACTATATCCCTCCCCAATGGAAAAAAGCACTAATCATTCCTAAAGTAAAACCTGCAAAGACCCATCAAACCTTTCCTCATATCTCCCAATCTCCCTCCTATCCACTATCTCAAAGCTACTTGAAAAACTAATACTAAATTTTATCCTCCAATTCATGCCACAACAAAGCTTTCAACGCGGTTTCACAAACAACCACTCAACCACCACAGCTCTCACTAACATCATCCAACCAATTATAAACGGACATAACCATAAACCACTCCACAAAACTATATTAATAGCAATAGATATAAACAAAGCCATCGATACTGTCCCAAGACACAATCTAATCCATAAAATCCTTCAATCCAACATCCCAACAAACATCAAGAAATGGTTGGCCAACTTCCTCTCAGGAAGAACCGCTCAAATACAACAAAACGGCCAAAAAATCTCGGACCATAAACATAAAAAACGGAGTACCCCAGGGAGCCATACTATCCCCCACACTATTTAGCCTATATACAGCAGACCTCCCTCAACCCCATACAACATACATCCACATTACCTCTTACGCCGACGACATAACTATTGCCACCACCCACCAAAATCTCGATACCGCAACAACAATCACACAAAACTACTTAACACAAATCCAAACATAGCTGACACAAAACCGGATGACGTCATCCCCAAACAAATCCTCCATAACCCTCAAAACATCAGACAAACACCTATCCCACACCCACCCACAAGTTCTCCTAAACAACACTCCCATACCCCTCAACAAAACTCCAAAGATTCTCGGCCAAACCTTTGACCCCCACCTCACTTTCACCAAACACATCCAAAATACCACCTCAGCCGCTTCCAGAAAACTCAAATCCTCAAAACAGTGGCCAACACAAACGTAAACAACAACATACAAACCTCTATTGCCATCTACAAACAATTTATACTCCCCACCATCAACTATGCTTGCCCTGTCTGGCACCCAATGCTCTCCAATCAAAATTTAATGACACTCCAAATAACACAAAATAGAGCCCTCCGCACAATTTCCGGCTGCACATCCACAACACCTACATAATGAAACCAAAATAATATCTTTAAAAAACCACCTTGAAATGATAGGCACTCAATATAACGCAAAAACCCCCCCCTACCGACACACCCATGCCACAACACCCTCCTCCATCCTACTAATCACAGACTAAAACAACCACCATCATCCACTGGTACCTTCTACAAACAAATCCTAAATCACATCTCCCCACCCCACCCCAATAACACAATAACCAAACATATTCACACTCAACTAACGCATTCCTACTTAATAAACATACCACCAAACAACATCCCCCCCCTCCCGAAATAAACCCCGACTTCAACAACCTCCCAAGACACTCACAAATCTCATTAGCAAGAATAAGATGCGGGCACCACCCTAACTTACAGCAATACAAGCACAAATTCAATATAAATCAGACAACATTATCCACGTGTACCAAATGCGGAGAGGCCCCGGAGACCTCGGAACACTTTCTATTACACTGTCCTTCCATTTCTCGCCCCAAAATCTCCTGGGGCATCACTTCCTTGGAAGATCTCTGGACAAGGCCAACTGCGGCGAGCGGCTTCATTAGCAAAGTGTGGCCACCTCAGCGTGGGGGGGTCAGGGGGTGAGAAGGTAAGATAAAAAAGGTAATATATATATATTATATATATATATATATATAATATATATATATATATATATATATATATATATATATATATATATATATATATATATATATATATATATATATATATATATATATATATATATATATATATATATATATATATATATATATATATATATATATATATATATATATATATATATATATATATATATATATATATATATATATATATATATATATATATATAATATATATATATATATTTATTTATTTTTTTTTGAATGCCTAATTCAAGTGATCGTGGGGTTGGGCGTAGACGGGGGCTTTCCATTTCCTTTGCTAACGTTCGTGGCCTTCGATCTAATCTCACGTCTGTTGAACACTACCTCACTACCTCTCTTCCTAACCTTTTGCTTCTGTCTGAGACCCAGCTGGACAGGGATTCTTTCTCTAGCAATCTTAATGTCTCTAACTACAACTTTTTTCACAATTTCCGTCTAAATGATGGAGTCTGTGCCTATATTAACATTAACACTCCTGTGACACGTCTCGTAAATCTAGAATCTCCTAATTTCGACGTTTTATGGCTTAAAATCTGTCTTCCTACTACTACAATTATCTTGTGTTTCTGCTACTGCTCCCCTAATGGAACAGATTTTCCAGTTTTTTTTTCAATATCTTACTACTACTCACGAGACTGTCACTTCTTCTCATCCAAATGCTGAAGTCCTCTATTTAGGGGATTTCAACGTACACCACACTGAATGGTTGGGCTCCTCTCATACTGATATAGGTGGGAGGGAGGCCCAATCATTCAGTATTCTTAACGATCTGGAGCAATTGATTAGTGAACCCACACACATTCCAGATCATCCTAACCAATTCTTGAATACACTTGATTTATGCTTCACCACTACTCCTTCTAGATATAAATACACCATTTTCCCTCCTATTGGTAACTCTGACCATAATCTTATAGCTCTTAGTTATAATGCTTTCTCTCCAACAGCTCCACCATGCCATAAACGTACTTTCTGGCACTTTAATCGGGCTAATTGTGGGGCAATGCGCCGCTTCTTTGCTAACTATCATTGGAGTGAATCTTGCTTTGTCTCGGGGGACGCTTCTGTCTCGGCTGAAAAGGTAGGGGCCGTAATCCTTGACGGGATGGGCAGATTCATTTTATCTTCAACTAAATCTTTTTCTCCTCAAAATCCATGGTTCGATGACGGCTGTTCTCTTGCCCTTCGCGAGAGAGACAGTGCTTATCGTGAATGGAAAAACTCTTTTTCTCCTATCACTCTTGCTAATTTTCATTCAGCTCGGAATCGTTGCAGGGATGTTCTTCGACGGGCTAAGCGTACTTTCATAAAAAGGAAGTGCGCTGACCTCCATGGCTCTCCTACTGATAATAAATTTCTGGCCTCTTGTCAAAAATATCTCTAACAACTTCTGTAAATCTGCCTTTCCTCCTCTTATTCGCTCTGATGGTTCTGTTGCTAATACTCCTTCTGAAAAGGCTAATCTCTTCGGCCTCCTTTTTTCATCTAATTCCACCCTGCTTGATTCTGACATTCCTCCTCCTACTCCTTCTCCTCTCAGGTGTCCCATGTCTCTGCCTGTAATTACTCATGATCAGGTGCATGGGATCCTGAAATCTATGAACGTCAGGAAGGCCAGTGGCCCGGATGGCATTCCCCTCGTGTTATGAGGGAGTGTGCTTCCGAGTTAGCGCCTGTCCTCGTTCAGCTCTACTCTCTATGCCTTAATACTAATACTTTTCCTCAGTGCTGGAAGCGTGCGTTTGTTCAACCGATCCCGAAAAAAGGTAGTCGCTCTGATCCTTCTAACTATCGACCTATAGCTCTCA
>SEYY01008624.1:0-7500 GCA_009176605.1 Armadillidium nasatum | reverse complement strand
ATATATATATATATATATATATATATATATATATATATATATATATATATATATATATATATATATATATATATATATATATATATATATATATATATATATATATATATATATATATATATATATATATATATATATATATATATATATATATATATATATATATATATATATATATATATATATATATATATATATATATATATATATATATATATATATATATATATATATATATATATATATATATATATATATATAATAAACTTTCTAGGAAACTTCATATCACACTGATTGTTAGGGTGGCTTCAAAAAAGGTGGGAATATTTTTCAGATTGAGGGAATATTTTTCTTCCGAACAGTTGCTCCTATTATATAAGGGTCTAATACGCTCTTGTATGGAGTACTGTTTTCCCATTTGGGGGGGAATGGGGTTTCAGCTTTCTTTAGGACAGAGCTGAGTCTAAGGCAAAAAGATTAATAAATTGTCCAGAACTTTCAAACTCACTTGACCCCCTGCCTCTGCGATGTGAAGTTGGTGTACTATTTCTTTCCTATAGGTACTACAACGGCAGTTGCTAGAGAGAACTGAGCTTTCTCATTCCACCACCATTTCGTCTCACTCGCAGCCCATTGGTTGCCATGCTTTCGCATGAGTTTTGTGTGAAAGTATCAAACCCCAGGCTTGTCCGTTTGGTGCCTTCTTCTTTCCAGCCACTTTTATTTTATGAAACTCTCTGCCATCATATGTTTTTCCTGCCACATATAATCTTCCTCCTTTAGGGCCTTAGTTTGCGGTCACCTGAGGTATTTGTGTTAGGCTGGGTTGGGTCTTCTTTTATTTTACATTTCTGCTTCTTCCTAGAAAAAGGCTCAGCCGTGAGCGGTGCTAAACGAAAAAAAAAATCCGGCACTAGCATCTTCTATTCCTATTCTAAATAATTAACTTGAAGTGAATAAGTAATAATAAAAATAATAATAATAATAATAATAATAATAATAATAATAATAATAATAATAATAATAATAATAATAATAATAATAATAATAATTATAAAAGCCAGACGGTTTTAACGTATAGGGTCGTAGCAAACTTTCCAGCAGCTTCTATCCTGAGCTTTTTATTCACCTTTTCCCCAATTCCACCTTATCATCCTCTGTCATCCATCATAGTTCTTTTCCATGTTTTTTCAGATCTTCAACTTCCTCTCTGTATACAGCGTTTACATCTTACTGTCTCTTTCTCTTCATTGCTAATTCTAAACAGATTTTCCAAATAGTTAAACCTAATTCTCCTTTTCATCCTATTTAGATCTTCAGCTCTTGTTCTCAATTCCAGTTCCATGATATTTATAAGAATCGGCTTTAAAACTCTCATCATTCTCATCTGAAAAGTTTTAAGAATTTTTACATGAGATCCACGTTTTACATCAATACAGCAAAACTGAGTTTATATTTGTAATATATATTCTGACCATGATCTTAATTCCACAGCTTTTGGTTTTCCACATCTTGGTCAATATTTTAAAGTTTACCCTTGCCTTCTGAATTTTCTTATTCATATCTATGAATCATCCTGTTAATTTTAATTTGGACCACAAGTAGTCAAATTTTTTCACCTTCTCCAGAATTTTCTCATTCAAATTTAGATTTAAATCTGTCTCTCTCCAAATTTATCGCCATAACGTTTGCTTTCTCTAGACACTACTTTTTAAAGGAAAATATTATGGGTGGAGCCACCCTAGATCTGTGGTTTGTACTTTACACAGTTAAAGAATTCCCAATAAAGAGCAAGATAGAGCGAAAATATGGAGAAACACAAAGCTACCTTTGAGATGCTTAGAGGGGTAGCATCCAAACAATGCCCTACACCCACTCTCCATTCCTCACTAATATGCTGGCGAGTTGGGAGCTAGAGATTGTTAGTTGGCGTCTTCCGATGATGGGATGGTGCAGCCAAGACCTTGTTACTGGCTTGAACTGATGCATAGTCTTAAATTTTCATTAATTTCTGCAACATTCGCGGACTCTTGTCTAACTTCCACTTTGTCGAACACCATCTCTCTCTCTCTCTCTCCCTTCTTCTAAACTTCATATCTTTTTATTAACTGAAATTCAGGTGTTAGAGTGCTCTGACAGCAACCCATACTCTGCTTCCTCCTACCACCTCTACAGTCTATTTTCAGCCAAAGGTGAATATAGAATAAATATGCACAACGGTGTGATTTATTCCGGTGACTGTATTTGGGTTTCTGCTGAATTCTCTACTTTAAGGCTTAATTTACTCTAAATTCATTTTTTCAATCTATTTACCAGGTACTTCTATTGACAATAAAATATTCTTTGACTATTTAAACTCCAAAATAGAGCATATTCTTTCACATGCTCTTTTGAAATTTAAATTTCTTTCAACTGCTTTTATATAGTATTCATGATAATGTTGGTGAACTCGTCTTCTACTTTTCTATTAAGAACAACCTTGAGCAGTTGGTGAACCTTCTACCCGTATCCTTGATCGTCTTGGCAATGACCAGCATATTTGATCTTTTTAACCTCTTATATTTCTTCTTATATAGTTTAAACTCTTTTCTCTTCTGTGTTTCTACGGTCACCTTTTTATCTATGTATCTTATTCTGTTTCTTCAAACTTTTCAAAAGATTAGTGCTTAGAGCTAGTATGGCTTCCGGTATTACTTATTTGATTTCCCTTAGAATGATTACTTTTACCGTGGAAGTGATACCTCGAATGTTCAAAGCGCATAACAGAGTTGATTCACTCCACATTCATTCCACATTCTTTCCTAGCAAACCATGATTTAACTCTACTTATACTATTGATATTGACAGTAGGAATGCTTCCTTCAGAGATTAATATCGTCTTCAAACTCCGGAAACTTATTCAACTTATATTTCATTCCGGAAACTTTTTTTCGTACCTTCAAAAACTTATTTCTCATTAAAATTCAATATCTTTTTTACTTCTTCCTTACACCCATTCAGCTATCTTGCAAAAAATGTTAATTTTATCTTTAGTTCTTCCTATTTCTCTCTCCTGGTATCTTCTGATAGTACAGCTGAATCTCGTACTTCCGGGAACTTCATAAAACCTTCCTGGAAAGAGTATGAGAAGGGATGTGATCTGAGATTTATTGAGAGCAATCCTCGTGAAAGGAAGTAGGTGAAGTTCAGAACATTCAGTTAGGCCTGAAAATCAGTTTGGGGGTAATATTCCACAAGAACCACACAATTTGGAGAGTACGAAACTAAAATAGTCTTACGGAATAAGCTTGAATAACGTCAATGACTCAATAACGTTGTCAAAATAGAGGCTGAAAATCAGAGTTGTAAGCTTTGCCACCACCTCCAGGTAGTGAGAAAAAAGAAATGTGGCAATGAATTGAAAACAACTCTCCAGGGAAGATTGAACCTGCAAAACTGGATAAGAAAGGTTGAAAAATTGGGTACTGTGGCTACGCCATCAATACCAGAGCTGGAAAGGAGAGGGAGTATATCCCATCTGGTGGATTCGAACCTTCTCCAAGGGGTCAAGAAAGAGGATAGAATTGCCAAAAAGCTTCGCGAAAGGGAGCTAAGGGGCCAGGTTGCTAGATATTGCGTCATTTGGACAGAATCTGGAACTTATCAAAAGCATATCTCTTACTTCTGATACTCAAAAATCATATATATATATATATATATATATATATATATATATATATATATATATATATATATATATATATATATATATATATATATACATATATATACAGTGGCGGCTCGTGTAAACTTGGCAGAGAGGGGCTGCAAGTTTATATATATATATATATATATATATATATATATATATATATATATATATATATATATATATATATATATATATATATATATATATATATATATATATATATGTGTGTTTTAAAATTTCAAATTATTATTATTATATTATATATATATATATATATATATATATATATATATATATATATATATATATATATATATATATATATATATATATATATATATATATATATATATATATATATATATATATATATATATATATATATATATATATATATATATATATATATATATATATATATATATATATATATATATATATATATATATATATATATATATATATTATATATATATATATATATATATATATATATATATATATATATATATATATATATATATATATATTGAAAGGGATCGCCTAATCGGTGCTAGAATTAGTCGCCCTTCTTAAATAAAAATAAACTTGTAACTGTCAAAACCAATTCGTTGTAACAATGTGGCTAATAAAAGTCATAGATGTTAATATAATGTTTACTATAATATATATAAGATATTTACAAAAGGAACAATGCATTAAATGGTAATTTAATTAGATGTTATGGTAGCGCGTGAAATAATAATTATACAAACTATTGGCCTATCTTCGGAAACGTGTAAGCTCTATACTAATGGAGAAGCAAACTCCTTGCAACTCCAAGGGACATAGTCTGCACCTTTTACAACCTTTGTCTTTACGGAGATTAAATAGACACTCCGTCTATTCTAGGAAGGTTGCCTTTGGAATGCAATGTAACTCCTACAAAGCAAACTTTGATCATACATCAAAGCAAACCTAACTCTCCCGACTAAATTGGCTACTCCAGCCTAAGACCTACTCCAGATCTTAATGGATGCTACTCCAGCGGTCTATCCTAATCCAAGATAGATTAATCCAAGGGCGACGAGCTAAGTCATCAGCCAAGACAGGACTGGTCAATATTTCAACTCTAGATAAAGCTGAATCATCTTTTATTAATCTTCTTTTAAGCGACTTAATGAGTAATCTTCTTTCTTCCTTCAAACGATCTTCAATTAAACAATTACATAGTTTTCCATAATATTTACGCATAAATATTATTATGAAGGATAACTTTTATATCCTTAATTCACTTTTTCTTTATAAGAGTTTATTAGGAAAGTGGAGCTTTGATCGTCTTCACTGTTGTTAAGTAATTTTTGTTAACCAACTAGACAACTTTTGGTATATAAATCTTCATTAGATTCGGTCGATTAGTCTAGTTATTCTCACATCTGTAATTTTCCAGTATGCATTCAAGTCTTTGTCGGCCATATTTGAAACTCTGCGTCACGTGATCTCTTGAGAATTCGTCTCTTGCACACTCGCGATTTTTATTTACTACATGCTTATTAATTATTTTATACCACTTTTAGTTTATTATTTACTATTCCCTCTTACATAATTACACATAAATATATAATACACATAAATAAATATATAAAACACTTATATCTAAACTAAATAATTAACTAAAGCTAAATAACTATATTTACAATTTCTGGAGTTCCGCCATTTTATTTATACTTTGACACTGCAACTTACGAAGTCTTTTACTATTTTAAATAATTTATTATATAATGGGGAATTCATTTAACATTAAAATAATAACATAAACAAGAAATATGGATAAAATACTAATAATAATAATAATAAAATATATAAAACAAGTACATTTAATATAAATAATAATAAGCCAAAAACCTAAAATATGCCATTCTGCAATCGAACTAAATTAACTATTCTAAAAACAGATTGTATTGCTGTATTCTTATCATTAAACAAAACTACAATAAAACCATGTACTAAAATATTTTTAAACAATAGCTTATATATATGTTTATATATATACATATACATCCGAATAATTTTATTTCTAAATACTAAAATAAATTAAACAAAGTTACGCAAGTGCCACAATTTCAACACATTAGGTTTGCCTCCGAAAATCAAGCGATATCATACTTCTTTGTCATTTATGATACAAAAGGTATTTTCTCAGGCTAAGTTATATTCCAAAATCCTTTACACACCCCGTTGCTAAAATATTAGTTGCCTGAAGAGAATTTCTTATATAAATGACTATACTATCTTAACCTATAAAAGAAAATTCTTAAATTACGTTTTCGTCAACTTATCTATATTCGCCATCTTTCTCTATCTCTCTCTATCTGAGATCGTCTATTAACTTAATTACTAACTTAACATCTATATTATATATTTACAAGTACTTATCTATTTAATTAAATAGATTTTGGCATCATCTTCTTCTTCTTTACTCTCTATCTCTCTCTCTTTCTCCCATCAATTTTCTCGAAATTATTCTCTTCTTATAAGCGCTTTATCACCATGCTAATCTTCTTGCATTAATACTTGGAGCTAAAATACACTATAAAATAAAATATTATGAAACCTTGAATGAAAATATACCATATTTGACAAATTCTACCCTCTCAGGACAATTGTTTAGGTTTCCTGGAGTTAAAGATTACACTCTGAATCTTTTATTTTTCCTGTGTGATTTATTCCTGGACATCAATGTTGAATTAATCCATTTATTTCCATTTGGACGTCAATGTTGTTTTATTCCAATTATATTCCTTGAGTCCCTGAGTAGTCTTGCGTAAGGTACCTACCAAGCACTAGTCACATGACGGCTCTACTTGAAGTCTTCCTAAGAACTAACTTCAATGAATCGAAATTCTGCAGAGGGGTGAATAAGAAAACATTTCTCATTCCCGTGAGACTCTACCAACGAATTCACAAATTCGCAAATTCACAGCTGTGTTTCAACAATAGACAATACCGCAGTATTCATTTTCCTTTTATCACACGTTTATCACACATTACTCAATATAAATGAACCATAAATATATAATTTTACATAAATATAAATGAACCTATAAATCTCCACTTAACAATGTTTCTCACTTAGAAACAACCAAACATCTTAATTACCAATAATATCAATATAAGACCGATCACATTTCTCGATCTATATTCAATAGGTCTTCTAGGTAAATCACTAGAATCGATCACTGGACCTCTTGAGCGCAAATTGTATCTATTCTCCTGGTGAATATTTCTGTTACTATTATTAGTACTATTATTTCCTCTGGTAACTGGAAAATAATCTGTATCATCGTCTGACTCTGAATCAGGGTTTTCTTCGTTTGTTACATCGTTTCTTTCTACATTTGGGGTATTTTCTGTCTCTTCATGAAAATCGTAAGTCCATTCCGGTAATTTGCAGATTTTTAATCTGTTAATATGTACTTTTTCCGTTCTTTTGTGCTGGTCATATAAGGGTTTTATGGTGTAATTTACGGGTGAATATTTCTCTATTATTCGGTAAGGTCCCAAATATCTCGGTTTCAGCTTACTACCTCTCTTACATCTATAATTGTCTTTTAGCCATACAAAATCTCCGACTTCCATTTCTCTAAAATTACGATCTCTGTAATGTTCTTTCCTCTTACTTTGTGTATTAGCACTAAATTTGTGTGCTTCCTCGTAAGCTTTCTTAATTTTATTGCTCATTTCTTCCTTCACATTTCCTCCGATATAATCATAAGATGCGCCAGTTTTTATAATATCAGAAAGGGGTAAACTTGCATCTCTTCCAAAAA
>SEYY01008623.1:17500-34843 GCA_009176605.1 Armadillidium nasatum | reverse complement strand
TCTGCGGCGGATAGCACGAGAACAAGCAGAGTTAAACCAAGGTTTGTTAGGTTTAGTAGAAGGGAAAGAATATGGAATGTGTGCCTCCATGCCAGAGAGAATCACCTCGGTAATGGGTTCTGCACACTCCGAGGGACCCCTCCCACGGAAGCAATAATCATTCCACGGGAAATCAAAGAAGTACGACCGCAAGTCCGACCAGTTTGCTGCACCGAAGTGCCACAAGCGTTTCCTTTCCGTAGAAGGGGGTCTTTCCTGCGGAAGACTTGAAGAGATAGAAGAGGATACAGAGATAAGAAGATGATCGGAGGAACCCAGAGGAGGAAAGAATTTAACAGTATAAGGAGAAGGATTAGAAGTTAGAAAAAGGTCTAGAACGTTGGATTCATCTCCAAGACGATCAGGGATACGAGTAGGGAGCTGCACCAACTGTTCAAGGTCGTTTTGGATAGCGAAAAGGAAGGCACGTTCACCAGCTGTATCATGAGAACTAGAAGAAAGCCATTGGCGGTGGTGAACATTGAAATCACCTAATATGATGATTTGAGAGAAAGGAGAAGAAGAGAGAATGTGCTCTATTTTGGAGTTTAAAAAGTCGAAGAATTTAGCATAGTCAGTAGAATTAGGAGATAAATAAACTGAACAATATATATATATATATATATATATATATATATATATATATATTTATATATATATATATATATATATATATATATATATATATATATATATATATATATATATATATATATATATATATATATATATATATATATTATATATATATATATATATATATATATATATATATATATATATATATATATATATATATATATATATATATGTGTGTGTGATATATATAATATATATATATATATATATATATATATATATATATATATATTATATATATATATATATATATATATATATATATATATATATATATATATATATATATTATATATATATATATATATATATATATATATATATATATATATATATATATATATATATATATATATATATATTATGTATATATATATATATATATATATATATATATATATATATATATATATATATATATATATATATATATATATATATATATATATATATATATATATATATATATATATATATATTTTTGACAAATGAAAGATAAGTATAGTTTTAACCTAAGTAAACCTTTACCATTTTAAACATACTAATATATTTTCTTCCATCTATTAAGTGAATTTCTGTGGTATAACTTTTCTTCATAATTTGTTTTAATAATTATAGCTTTAATATTTTCAAAATTGATTTTAATAGTTTTAATAATATTAAAAATAATTATTTTAATCAGTTTACTGTATTGTGTGCTAGCGTGTGTGGGAGTGAGTTAGTGCGTGCGTGTGTGTGAGCGTGCGTGTCTGAGTGTGTACGTGCGTACGTACGTGCGTGATTGTTATTTTTTATATTTTTTTTAAATGCCTAATTTGAGTGGTCTCGCGTCTGTTGAACACCACCTCACTAACTCTCGTCCTAACCTTTTGCTTCTGTCTGAGACCCAGCTGGACAGGGATTCTTTCTCTAGCAATCTTAATGTCTCTAACTACAACTTTTTTCACAATTTCCGACTAAATGGTGAAATCTGTGCCTATATTAACATTAACACTCTGTGACACGTCTCGTAAATCTTGAATCTCCAAATTTCGATGTTTTATGGCTTAAAACCTGTCTTACTACTACTACAATTATCTTGTACGTCTGCTACTGCTCCCCTAATGGAACAGATTTTCTAGTTTTTTTTTAATATCTTACTACTACTCACGAGACTGTCACTTCTTCTCATCCAAATGCTGAAGTCCTCTATTTTGGGGATTTCAACGTACACCACATTGAGTGGTTGGGTTCCTCTCATACTGATACAGGTGGGAGGGAGGCCAAATCATTCAGTATTTTTAACGATCTAGAGCAGTTGATTAAGGAACCCACACACATTCCAGATCGTCCTAACCAATTCTTAAATACACTTGATTTATGGTACACCACTACTCCTTCTAGTTGTAAATCCAACATTTTCTCTCCTATTGGTAACTGTGACCATAATCTTATAGCTCTTAGTTACAATGCTTTCTCTCCAACAGCTCCACCATGCCCTAAACGAACTTTCTGGTATTTTAATCGGGCTAATTGGGGGGCAATGCGCCGCTTCTTTGCTAACTATCATTGGAGTGAATCTTGCTTTGTCTAGGTGGACACTTCTGTCTCTGCTGAAAAGGTAGAGGCCGTAATCCTTGACGGAATTTGCAGATTCATTCCATCTTCAACTAAATCTTTTTCTCCTCAAATTCATTGGTTCGATGGCAATTGTTCTCTTTCCCTTCGGGTGAGAGACAATGCTTATCGTGAATGGAAAAACTCTTCTTCTCCTATCACTCTTGCTAATTTTCATTCTGCTCGGAATCGTTGCAGGGATGTTCTTCGACGGACTAAGCGTACTTTCATAAAAGGGAGTGCGCTGACCTCCATGGCTCTCTTACTGATAAAAATTTCTGGCTTCTTGTCAAAAATATCTCTAATAACTTCTGTAAAGCTGCCTTTCCTCCTCTTGTTCGCTCTGATGGTTCTGTACCTAATATTCACTCTGAAATGGCTAATCTCTTCGGCCTCCATTTCTCATCTAATTCCACCCTGCTCGATTCTGGCATCTCTTCTCCTACTCTTTCTCCTCTCAGGTGTCCCATGCCTCTACCTGTAATTACTCATGATCGGGTTCATGGATCCTGAAATCTATAAACGACAGGAAGGACAGTGGCCTGGATGGCATTTCCTCGCGTGTTCTGAGGGAGTGTACTTCCAACTTGGCACCTGTCCTCGTTCAGTTCTACTCCTTATGCCTTAATACTAATACATTTCCTCAATGCTGGAAACGCAGCTCTGACCCTTTCTAACTTTCGACCTATAGCTCTCTCTTGTGTTCTGTTAAAATTTTTGAAACTCTCCTCAATTCTCATTTCGTGAATCATTGGATTCTTATTCTCTTCTCTCAGATCACCAGTATGGCTTTCGATACTTGAGGGCAACTGGTGACATACTCTCATATCTGACTGATCTATGTTTTTCTGCCTTTAGGGATTTCGGGGAGTCTTGTGTGTTAGCGCTTGACATATCCAAGGTTTTCGACCGGATATGTCATGCGTCGCTGCTCTCCAAGCTCCCTCTCTTTGGGTTTCCCCCTTCCCTTTGCTTACTCTTTTCTGGTTTTCTCTACGATCGTTTCATTTCGGCCTCTTCCACTTGTTGTCAATTGTGGTGCTCCCCATGGTTCTGTTTTAACTCCAACTTTATTCTTACTTTCCATTAACGATCTTCTCAACTGCACTTCTAACTCTGTTCACTCTTATGCTGATGACTCAACTCTACTTGCTTGTATTCATTTCAAATCTTCTTCCTCTTTTGCTTCTAAAGTGGTTTCTCGTCTTCAACTTTCCTATTCTTTTCTTGCCGATCTGGATGGGATTTCCCGGTGGGGTCATAGCACCTTTGTGAAATTTAATTCTTTAAAAGTTCAACTTCTTAACATCTCCCACTCAAAAACTCTTCAAAACTTTTCAATCCTTTCCAACCATTCTCCCGTCTCACCTGAAAATAACATTAATATTCTTGGTCTAAACCTACATAAAAAACTGTCTTGAAAACCTCATATCACAATGGTTGCTAAATCGGCCTCTAGAAAGCTGGGAATTCTGTTCAGATTGGGAGAATTTTTTCCTTCTGAGCAGTTATTCCAAATATATAATTGTCTTTTCCGCCCTTGTATGGAGTACTGTTCTCATATCTGGGGGGCTCTGGCTCCTCCTCTCTTCTGGATAGGGTTGAGTCTAAACCTAAAAGATTAATATACAGTCCCCTACTTTCAAACTCTCTTGACCACCTGTCTCTGCGACATAACGTTGGCACTCCATATCTTTTCTATAGGTACTACAATGATAGATGCTCGAGTGAACTGATCTTTCGCATTCCTCCATCGTTGCGTTGTCTTCGCTTCAGAAGGGGTGCCATGCTTTCTAACCAATTTATTGTGGATGTGCGAAACCTCAGGCTAGTCCGTTGCGGTGCCTCCTTCTTTCCAGCCGCCTCTGTTCTGTGGAACTCTTTACCATCATCTATTTTTCCTCCTCTATTTAATCTTCTACTCTTCATAGCTTCTGTCTGTGCCCACTTGAGGGATGTGCGTTAGGAGTGTGTTTGAGTGAGTTTTCTTCCCCTGTGTGTGCCCCTCCTTGAAAAGGGCTCTGCCCGTGAGTGGTGGCGTTCTGTTTATATATATATATATATATATATATATATATATATATATATATATATATATATATATATATATATATATATATATATATATATATATATATATATATATATATATATATATATATATATATATATATATATATATATATATATATATATATATATATATATATATATATATATATATATATATATATATATATATATATATATATATATATATATATATATATATATATATATATATATATATATATATATATATATATATATATATATATATATATATATATATATATATATATATATATATATATATATATATATATATATATATATATATATATATATATATATATATATATATATATATATATATATATATATATATATATATATATATATATATATATATATATATATATATATATTATAGTTATGGCATACCCATACGCATCATCATCAAAATTAACATTTGCATCCGCATTCGCATCCGCATCCGCATCAGCACTTTTCAAAAATTCTACATCCGCATCCCCATCATCATCCGCACCTTTTAAAATTCAACATCCGCATCCGTATATGCATCCGCACTTCTCCAAAATTTGACATCAGCATCCGAATCCGCATTCGCAAATTACAAAATTAGACATCCGATCCATCATTAATATATATTAATGATAATAAGAATAATAATACTAATAATAAGAGTTCATGGTAGCTCAGTGGTTAAAGTCAGTTTTTTACTGTCTCTGGCTTAAGGGAACGAGTTTCATCCCTCACACTCGCATGAGAACTGCGAAGTATACAAATTTAGGCTCGAACCTCCGACCCAGTTACCTGAACGGACATAAAAAATTGTCAAATTTTGTTAATTTTCTGTAATTAATCAAATAATTACAGTTTGCTTCATGGTGTATTATTACGCTAATCTCAATACTCACATATGGCTTAAAAAACAAAGACAACACTTAAATATTCCACGCTATTTCATCACATTCAAATACCACAATTTCTCAAAATTGCTCCTGCAGAGAATTTCAGCCTATCAAGGATTCGAATTCACTCCCACCGGTGGTCAAAATATATACTTGATTGGTCTATATTGGATCAGGGTTTCCTTATTAAAAAACCAAAATTATCTGTGTAACTTCTCAACTTGGTCAGAAATAACATATAATTCAATTTCCATAACTAAGAACCACACTCCTTGAATGCAAAATCTTGAGAAGGAACGCATGCGCCAGAGGGAAGGATCATGGTCCTATATGTAGGATCAGGTTGAGGGGATCACGCTCTCGGCACCTCCTCACCCCTACCCCACCAACCGAGAGTGCTGATCCCCACCTGATCCCTCACATAGGTCCACATACACCTCGGTCTCGTTGTTTATCTACTACACCCATCTGTGAAACCCTCCTGTTCTCTCCTAGATATAACTATGATGTCTCGGAAGACGAATTATTATTTGACAATGATGCTTTAAGATGGTGACTTACTCTTCTATTCCCTGGAAACATATCTAAAATCTCTGCATGTTTGTTCAAAGATATCTATGCACGTACCTGAGTCCAAAGAGTGAGAAATATACATAAATATGCTACCTTCTTTTGATATAAGTTTGAAACCTTGTGATGAAGATGTTGGAAACCACGTGATCAGAAAATCATAAAGGTAGATATAAGACATCGTAGTTTTTGATACACCTGTATGTGTGTGTGTGTTTGTTTGCTCGCGCACGTATGAGGAGAAAAAGAGTTCTTATACGCTTTTTCATGAGTCAGTGTGTTAGCCGTAAAAAGAACAAAATATTTATAATATATAAATTTGTTTTATAAAAGAATTTACATTTTTTAAAAGATATATTAATTTATTATTGAAAGGAATGAAAATAAATTTTTAACGTCATATCTTAAAAAACAAATATAAGGATTGAAATTTCCAAGAACAAGAAATATTGAAATACAGAACGATTAAATATCTAAGAACATGAGTATTGCAATAAAGAAATAGAGTCATGAAATGGAAATTTTATGAAGTGATATAAAGTAAATGTTGTCTTCACGTATAAAACCCAAATTATGGCATTGATTTATTATGTAAAAAGAATTTTTATTATAAATACGTTAAGTATTGTTATAGAATGACGTTGTAGATAATAAACAATTGGAACAAAGAATAAGTTATACGTTGGAGGGTGGGTTTAGGGAATGAAATGTATGTCAAGTTCTATAAAATGTGTGTTAGAGAGAAAACAGTATATCTTTGATCATATCTATGCGAAAACTTTAAGTTCAATGTGGAGAATTAAGTTAAATGTTTACGAGTTTAAGATGAATATTAATGTAAAGATCTATAATTTGTACGCTAGATAGACGATGGAATGACTCTGCTCAAGCTTTATGGATAAAGTTAAATCATGCTTGCAGATTCAAATTAAATGTTGAATAGTTTCGAGGTGAAAAATAAATTAAAAGTTATATGACTCGCCTATCAGATAGATAAGAGGATGACTTTGTACGTACATTTAATACAAAAGTTTGATTAAATACAGAGATTTAAATTATACGTTGGAGGTATTAGGGAGGAAAATCCATCTTGAAAGTGAGAGACAGCAGCATAATCTATTTCGAAGATTTAGAGATTCGCTGATTTTATACGTTTTCCACTTCCAATTTCCTCCCTCTTACCCCCTTTTCCCCTACATAGTGATGAAATATTAAGAAAAATATAGCTCTTATCTGTAAAGATGTCCCCAAACTGATTATTCTTGTATCCTAATCCCATGAAAAGGGAATCCAGGTACTCGTGCTTATTCTAATTAATCACCTGCTTTCTCTATTCCCCAAGTATTATACTGAAAAAAATAAGGAAAATAAGGTTCTTATCTGTAAATACGAGCCCAAACTGTTTATTCTTGATATTTCAATCCTTTGAAAAGAGACTCCAGGTGTGTAATTACTATTCATTCCCTCACAAAACCATCTTCTTTGATAAAGTAACTTTATGTTAGAACAGTCCCCATTGTTTTAAACTAAATAATTTTCATCCAATCACCTGCCGTCTCTTCAGTGACATCGTAAGTCTTACCGTATATTATTGATTGACACGAGTCAGTTCATACATGACGTTGGAATCATTTACGTTTCTTATTGGTTAACAATGAACTAATCAGCATCAGAATCCATGTGGAGTATAGTCTTGTTATTCAGTTGATATACCATCTTGCTATTAAAAACATGTTACGTTTTCGTCGTAATACAGCCATAGATGATATTTTACATGTGGTTCTTACTTAGAACATCCAGAGAGTCCTTAAAAGTAAGAATATATAAGGAGAATAAGATTTAGGTTGAAGGAGATAGAGAATGAAATGTGTGTCAGAGAGAAGTCTTTGATCATGCAAAAGTGTTAAAAAAGATAGATTGTATACTGAGTTTTAAAGTAAATGATGTGGAACTTAGGACTAGAAATGTATAGGAAGGAACAATTAATTATATGCTATATAGGTGACCATGGAGAATCAAATTATACATTGAATAGTTTTGGTTGAACAAAGAGAGTAAAGTTCTGTAATTTGCATGCCAGATAGATACTAACACACCTTTGCTCATACAATAGTGATAAAAAACTAGTTTAGATTTATGACGCATGCTGTGAGACTTAGTGCAGAAACCTACATAATGTCTTTGATATATGTATGAAAGCCGTGAGAGAGTATGAATACAGTGTAAATTAAGGCTTTCAGTCTGCGTAAAAGAGATATTTTGCGGAACAAATATATTTAAAGGAGTGGTTAATAGCTTTAAATGTGTGTGTGTGTTATGTTTGTTATAAGTAATATACATGAATTTTGCTCTGATATGTCGGGTATATCAGTGTATGTAATGTTAAAATTTTTAACTAACTGCTCTTACTTGGAAACAATTGCTGTGCATGCGAGCAAATGTGAATGTGTTTGGGTGTATGTGAGCATCACTGAGTCCTTATACGTTACTACACGCATGAGAGGAAAAGTAGAAAAAATTTCAAAGTACTGTGAATGGAATATCGGCTGGAGATTGTTACCATGAATGCTGGGTAGCATGGTGATGTCTTCGAAAAGCTTATGTGGGTTTGTATGTACTTGTGTGTGTGTTTCTGTGAGGAGAAAGTGGTAAAGATTGTATTTGCTGTCAGCAAAAACAGTACAAAAGGAAAAAATAAGAGAAGAAAAAAAAGAAAAATATAAAAATAGATCATAATTTATTTTAAAAAATGAAAAGGAAAAAGAAAAATCGAAGGAGAAATAGAAAAATAGGAAAAAAAGAAAATAAAAAATAAAATAAAAAGAAAAACAGGAAAAAAATACAGAGATATTTCTTTAAGTAGAATAAATATATCAAGTCAGGGCTTGATGCTGATAAAGAAGAAGTATGACGTCATAATGTTTTTACATTCGTATTTGAAAGGGGTCGAATGTCACGTGATGACAACGTCATAAATGTTTGTGCATACGTTGGTGCGTCTCACTCCACTTTTCCATCTGAGGAATCAAAGTCATAAAGGGAAAATTTGTAGTAATAATTTAATGATTATCTATACCATGACGTGGCGGTATATGGTGTGCTTGTGTGTGTGTGTGTACGCATGTACCCCTATAGAAAGGAGGAAGGAAATCAACGGAAGTAAAAACCACTTGCTCAAATATGACGGATACCACGTGTTCAAGAAGGAAGATACCAAGATTGTCTAGCAAAAATGCTACGTACTAAAAAGTGTTAGGAATAGCTCTCAGGAATAGCACAATGAGGGATCGTATGTTGTCTTACCTTCAGTGCCAGCTTCGCTGACACTGGCACTCCCCTCTTACCAAGTGGGTCACATGGCCTAGCATGGATGCCTCATGCTAGAAAGTGTAAGAAGATGTTAAAAAGTGTTAGAAAAAGCATGCGTGACGTCACAAGGAAAGGTGTGTGTCAGCGAATGCGTAGGTAACGTCACCACCTAGTGTATCAACATCCTGATTGGCTCATCATATATATATATATATATATATATATATATATATATATATATATATATATATATATATATATATATATATATATATATATATATATCATTAAGTCTTGGTTACCATGATAACAAGATGAATGTTTGTGTTTACGCGTTCAGTCTTTAATAAAATATGAAACATCTTGGTAAAAAAATAAAGATCAATTTCTGAGGTCAGTCATTCGAATCCAAATTTTGAAGTTTGTTTTGGACAAAAATCAACGGAGATGAGGGTCATGCTTTTAGAAAAACCAAGGCAACATGCAATAGTTAGATGATGTGTGTGTTTACGCGCTCGCGCGCATATATATATGTATCAGTAAGTCTTGGTTACCATAGCAACAGCATTTTGGATGTATGTGCACGCGTTCGCGCGCACACCTCTGTCGGATACCGCAACGGGATAGGGCGACAGTGATCGCCCACCGCGCCTCGCCTGGCCGGTCACGAAGGACCTCGTCCCGCGGATATGGTTCTGAGAAAGAAAGAAAAGAAAATGGAGGCTACATCATAGTCTCATCAACAAGATTGTCCCAGGTCATGACGTCATCATTCAAAAGTCAAAAAATGTGTTGGGTGAATAAAACAATTCGCTTTTTCTAAGGAAAGATCGCGTTGGTCTAGTGGGTAAAGTGATGCAATTCAAACCAAAAGGTTGAGCTTGGAATCCCGTCCTTGGATCTCGCAATAGTTTTAAGTTCTTATCTGAAAATATCGGGCGAAGAAGAAGTTTGATTTTTCAGTCAATAGATGGCGTTGAGGTTAAGAAGACATGGCAGGAAAATTCAAAATCAAATTCAAGATGGCGTCAACACACGTGATGGATAGAACAGAAAAAAATCACCAGATGAAGAAAATATTAGACGAGTGAAGTAGATACCACGTGACATGATGTCATAGGGTAAGAAGACTAGGAAGATGACGTCATCAAGAATGGCACCTGTGATTGCTTGAACGATGACTTACCCTCACTGCAAAATGGTACTCCCCTCTGTATATAGAAATGGTGCCAAGTGCTACAAAGGTGTCTAGCATGAGGGACAAGTGCTAGAAGGAAAGCTAGAAATATGACATCAATAACAAGGGTGCCTGCAACTTGATTGGTCCACGGAAGATGCCCTATTCAGGCACTCCCATCAGGAAGGGAGCCAAGTGCTAGAAAGGTCTCTAGCATGATGGAGAAGGGCTAGAAAGGGCTAGAAAAAAGCAAGAAATAACACTCAGGAAATAACGTGAGGCACGTGCCGGTGCCAAGATTAAATTGTCAAGAGGTCAAAAGGATTAACAAAGGATTAACAAGATTAAATCAAAGATAAGCGGATTAAGGGGATTAAAAACAGCTCACGAAAAACCATGGTTTCCCCTCACTTTCTCCTCACCCCGAAAAAAGGCTTCATGAAAGAGCCTGGTTTCCCCTCACTTATAACTGTCACCATTCGATATTCTTCTCCTACATATATATACATATATATATTATATATATATATATATATATATATATATATATATATATATATATATATATATATATATATATATATATATATATATATATATATATATATATTATGAAATTTAGGAATTAAGGTAATGAGTTAAATTTAAAATAATAGTTTATTTTGCAGAATTTATTGGAGATTAATTTAATATCAGCCGAACCAGGAGTCGAGATTGGTTTCTCCAAAATTTGAATAAATTATTAACCCTAGGATTCAAATAGGCATCTTTGTAAATGAGATATAAAGAACAGATCTTAGTTATAAATAGGATTGTGAACATCTTCAACACGAAAGAACACTATTATGTGGATGAACTTGGGATGATTTTAAACAATGCTTCCTTTAGGAAACGTTTTAGTTCCTTTCAGGAACAGTGTAAACAGTGTAAACTTGTATCCCGCATGAAGAAGTTTAGTTCCTATTACCTCGACTACAGTAGCATCAACGACTTATCTATCGAAAGAAAATATGTTTCGAATGAATTAAGCTGTCAGGTTTATTTTTAAAATAACAATATGCTCTATAGGCTTTTGCTTTAAACTTTGCAATCCCAAATCAGTTAAATTTTGAAATTATGATAGAACACTTTATTTTAAATCGATAAAAGAACTTTTTACGACGGACACTGCTCTTCTGAACTCTCTCGTCCCATATTTCCTCCAGAGAGAAGAGCTTGTGCGACACGCCTTTCCACACAGTCTCATCCTTTCTCTGTTCAACTCTCCGACTCCAGACTTAACCGCTATATACTTTACTGATAAAGTCTGGAACACACTCCCTTTATCTGGTTTCCCAACTTCCTTTAACTTGCATACTTTCAAACGCCGTGTATCGACCAGCATCAACCAGGATAGATCTTTCCCAACTCCGGTGGAATCTGGTAGTCCTCTGGCCTTTGCCCACCGGAGGTGATATATATAAAAAAAATATCTTTAGGACTCTTGATCTTTTGAAGAGTGATAAGCTTTTTATGGATCTACTGTGATTCCCCTGTCTGAAATCATATAACCCAAGAAAGTTACCTCTTTCCGGAAGAAGGCACATATTTCCAATTTGATTCTCAAATCATTTCTTCTTAAATTAATGCGTCGAATATTTTTCCTAAGCTGTTTCAATGAGATCTAATATCTTTCGAGAATATAACTATGTCGTCGATGTACGACTGACAATGGATTTCATTGCAACCCAATAGAAGTGTTTGCTTAACCCTGCTGAGCAAAGCTTGTGCTTCAGAAAAAAACGTGGGTTGAAACGAACTTAAAGAAGATAGGAAAGCAAGAGGTGGCATTGACTCTCTAGCCAATTGAACATGATGAAATCCTTCTTTGATATCTAAAGGGCCGAAGACTTCCGCGTTTCTCCGATATTTAGAATTGGAAAGCGATCAAAAACCGGAAATCTATTAATCTTGCAAAAATCTACGCAAATGCGACTTGAACTTACATTTTTGTTCGGTACAACTAATAGAGGTGAAAAAATGGTGAAACCGAAGGCTATGTCAATCATTTTTGGAGTTGACGTTCGGTCCATCTCTTGATGTCTTCTTGATATACTCTTGGTTGCTTGCAATGTTGAGTATAAATGACCTTTGGACAGTCTGGTTCAAGCTATATTCGAAATTCATAGTATGGGAACATCCCTATTGGATCTTCAGAGAGGCTGACAATATCTCTGTTCTTCATGAGGAATTCAATCATGACTTTCATTCACTATGTTTTCGCAAAACACTACCTTTATGGCTATCCGTCGTTAATATAGCTCGGTATGTTTCGTATAATTCTCTTAAGTTTAATCCCTCAGTCTTCTTTGGGATTTTTTTGCTATTTATATTCAGCCTTTGATTTCTCCATCTCTTCGTCATGCCCTTTTTTCATAGTTGTTTCTCGAGTAGAGTTTGAACTATCTCTTTCTTCAATTTCGGTGTTTTCTTCTTCTATAAGTTCCACTGGGATTTATTTGGTTAGGTTTTTGCCTTTTTCTTTTTAATGCTTCTGTTGCCTAAATTTATCATTTCTGCTAGGATTCTTCCATTCTTCACAGTGGATATGGCATTTCGAACAAATACGGTACTATCTTCTCGCAAAGAACAGTTTGCTTCCTTAACTAACAATTCTCCTTCCATTGACGTCGCCTTTTCGTTACTCAGTAAAGTCACTTCGAAAAAACTTTGACTTCCAGGAAGTACTTCTTTGTCTTCTCATACGGTTGGTATGCATCGTGCTTTGTTAGGTTTTAATAGTGCTCGATCAGATCTATTATTCGTTGAGTTCTTTCTTGGGGTTGCGAATATTTCTGCATCCGGCTTAGGCTTCACCTTTTCTTTTCTTTGTGATTGCTGCTCTGACTCTCTGGTCTGTGGACAAAAATCCTAGCTATCAACAAAGGCTGCTCATTCCCCAAATCTGTTTTTTTCGTGTGTCCAGTATTCTAGATTTACACACGGTTTGTGTTCTTCATGATGGTTTCGTACATATGTACAAGTTACCCTTGCGTCTCTTCGGTTTCGTACATTTACACTCGGTATTCTTTCAAAGTGTTGGTTTTGTAAATTCAAACAAGGTATCCTTGCGTCGTGTCGGTTTTGTTCATTCGTACACGGCAATTCGGTGTCATGACGCTGGCGACGACTTAATCACTCTTCAACACCATCATGTCTTATACATTATACCTCGTTGCAGTATTGCATGGGCATATTTGCACACTTTTCAAAAAAGCGGAGCGAAATATCTACGTTACGTGGTGCCCTTATAGGACTTATATTTCTCTCGGAGTAACCACAGCCGCTTATTGTGGCTCTCACACGATTTATTCCCTAGGTATACTAAATTCTTCGGAATGACGTGGCTTTATGTTCGACAATTTTTCTCCGTTTAGATATTTTCCTTAGCGATGTGCGTATTCGCATCCTTGGTCGGTTTATGCAGCTTGCTATCAAGACATAGGCATCTTCGATCGATTCTCGATTCATTTCCTTTCGATTTATATTGTTTCATTCTGAGACGCAGTTTTTCTGTCGGCTCATTGATGGGTCTATCATAACTGGTATTTAACCCTTAAACACTAACATTTCTTTTTTGTACTTAAACACTAACCTGGGATAAATGTTACCCCAATTTAAAAAATTAATATAAAATACTTAATTTAAAATTTTATTAAATGTTATTTAAAAGCCTTGTTTTATAATCTATTTTATTACCTACAGTTATAAAATTTAGAAATTCAATTAATTATTTTATATAAAAATATTCATTTAAAAAAAAAGGTCAAAAAGTGAAAAAAAAAAATTTCTTTTTTTTTCAACATACTTTTTATTTTGTAAAGTTTTGCTTCCGGTACCTAAGGGAAGATGTAGTACCGTCCATTCAGTTGCATTTTGACCTCGAGGAACGAAAACTATCTGTCCAAGGGGGATTGAAAAATAGTCAAAATTATTGTTTATTATTGTTATTAGTATTATTATTATTATTATTATTATTATCAATACATATATATATATATATATATATATATATATATATATATATATATATATATATATATATATATATATATATATATATATATATATATATATATATATATATATATATATATATACCTTGGAGATAGTATGTTGGAGCCTCCATTCATTTATAACAAGTGAGGCATACTGAGTGAAAATGTTTGGTGCACACTGGTTTCTGACATAGACAGCATCTATACTTCATCTATACCCTGAGTAGGTACAGACCAAAACGACCTCCTCTATCAACTGCAGAACCAGTAGTAGGGTCCGAAGAAGTAGTAGCAGCAGAACCAGCAGGAAGGTCCGAAGAAGTAACAGCAGAGTCAGCAGTAGCAACGGAAATATGTTTTCGAGGTGTTGATGTCCGAAATTTAGTTGGCTCTCCACGTGCCCTCTTTTTTAATGGCTCAGTATGTATGATATCCTCATCTACATCCTCATCACTAAAATGAATGTCAGATAAAGGTCCTAAAATTGTGTCAATGCTTACATTTCTCACACATCTTTTTTTACCACGAAAAAATATTCTTTTTCATCATCGCTGTCATAAAACGGTTCAATCTCTAACATATCCTCATCTTCACTTCCTGAATCATCAGAAGCAAATAATGTCTCTGTCTCTGCCTCTGTCTGTGCACCATTGACATCAAGTTCTTTTTCCAAAGAAGACTCTGCTAGTTTTTTTCGAGACATTTTTATTATTATTATTATTATTATTATTATTATTATTATTATTATTATTATTATTATTATTATTATTATTATTATTATTATTATTATTATTATTATTATTATTATTATTATTATTATTATTATTATTATTATTATTATTATTATTATTATTATTATTATTATTATTATTATTATTATTATTATTATTATTATTATTATTATTATTATTATAGTAGTGAAACTGGCCTCAAGTCTTGGGAGGGGTCCCGCTGGGACCCCGTGAACCCTCCAAAAATGGTATCAGGAAGTTGCCTGAGTTTCCATAATCGCTGCGTTCACCTCACTTTCTTTCCTGATCATTTTCTTGGCGGTTCAGGCCATCTAAAATTGGTTCAAAATTGGGGGTCCGAGGGCCCGCGCAAGTCCGTGAACCGACAGAGGAAATGTCAGGAAGGTCCCTGAGAATGCAGGATTAAACGCAAATGCAGAAAAAAACCGTTAGGACAGGTTGCCAGATTTTTTCGAAAAGTAGCTAAATCAGGCACCCTGAGACAGTGCGTATTATGAATGATGTGACAGGAATGTGAAATGTCTAATGTATTGGAATAGAATAAGGAACCTGGCATTTCGAGATGGTACCTTTAAGGGATAATTTTTTTATCTCTTTGTAGAAAATACTACCTCCTCTATCACTAACCTGGGGAAAAAATGACTTTGCACAAAAATAACTTAAAAACTAATTGGGTTAGCAACACTGAAATACCTTTTCCTATTAGGCCAGACATTCATTTGAAGGTACTGAGAACCACAAAAGTGGAGCTCAAAAATATCGTATAGAGACAGAGTGTAATAGAGGTGTGGGGTATTTAATACCCCAGGTTAGTGTTTAAGGGTTAATTATGATTCTTCCTCTTTACGTGATTCTTTTCGACGAATATCAAGAAGAGTATTTATTTCTTCATTCGATTTACGTGGCTTTCTATCAATGCTATCACGACGGATAATTATTTCTTCATCCGTTTTACGTGGCTTTTTCTCGAGGCTTAGGTTCTCTGATGACTCTTAGCTATAGCTTCTGAGATGGGTATTTGTTTCTCTTCTGGGCTCCGATTCCCGCAGCATCTTTGCTCGTGCTAGGTTTCGGATTCCAGGTATGAGTGTTTCGGCCTTTGCGGCTCTTTAATGCGAATTAGGTTGCGTTGGGCTCTGTTGCAGCGGCTTTCGGTACATTAAAGTCTTACTTTTCTGTTTATTTGGTACCTATAGATTATAGGACCAACTACTTTATGTTTGCATCGCGTTTGCATTTTTAAATATGCAAGTGCATATTTGCAATGTTAGTGCGTGGATCATTTTCACAATAGTATAATTTATTAGTGGTAAAATCTAATATGAAAGGTAATTTGGACATGCTATCATATCCAAGCAAGATATTTGCATCAAAATCAAACTCAATACCCACAATTACAGCATTCACTTCATGCACTTACGCGTATATCTTAAGTTTTAGCTTATCTCTACCATACAAGGAAATATCACATTTAGTGATTGAACGAAGCTTGACACTTAATTCATGCACACGGAGTTCTCAATCGTTTAGCAATTTCTCAAAGCTATTATGCTTTAGCAACTTGAATAATGAACCCCTATCTATGAATGCATCCTCCTTACGAAGTACGGAATTCCCAATGACTGCTACAGGAAGGAAGTACGTGACGATACGTCGTTATCTATTACTACGTTCAAATTCTGACTGTATATGTTCTACCCGAGTCCCTAATATATCATACTCGATTGGTAAACTCTATTTTTCAGTCGTACTACTTGATGCTTCGGCTACTCCTCCGTAGCTGTGGCTTTGGCACCTTGGCCTAAAAAAAGAATTCTTCTTTTTTATCTTTTGCTACATCTTCTTAATACTCTCTTCGGATTCATCATACAATTCTTCTTCTGAGTAGGTGTCTTCACCAGATTCTTCGTCGTCTGCGGGCTAATCTTCATATCCTCTTCAAATTCCTTCTCTTTTGCGAGGGTCATCTTCGACTTGGTTAATTTTGTAACGCTTCGTATTGAATTCATGCCTTGGCGACGATCCTCTATTTGGAAAATGACTTCCGCTTTCACGTCTGGTGGTATCTCCATATTTATTGTTTTCTGTTTACCCTTTTCACGGGATCTTTAAATTGGACAATACCTTTTCAATGAGGGGATTCATATCTACCCTTTCTACGAGGAGTTTAAAATTTTCGGTCCCGCGATTTTCTTCTACGTGTCTTCCTTCTCTAACCCCTCCTCTAGAACTCTCTCTCTCCCTTGGTG
>SEYY01008623.1:5000-12500 GCA_009176605.1 Armadillidium nasatum | reverse complement strand
GAGTCACCCTAGCACCTGAGTTTCTATTAAATAAAAGAGATGAGGTTTAAAAGAAGAGAAATGATGTTCGACAAAGGGGAAATTAATGAAAGAAGAAAACCGTGTGCAGGGTCAAGCAGAGAAAGACAGAGAAGCCGGTGAAAGCCGGACGTTGTGTCCTGGCGGCACCATTCCACATCGGAAGCCAACGACTTCCAAGTGATGATTGTTTGAGTAATGGATGAGTTTTCTTCTTTAGATGCTGTCCCTCCAACATCTCCGAGGGAGCTTTTAGTTTTGCTATTTTGTTTTTGTTTTTTTAAAAAGAAATGCATGAGTAAGCGCTTGTAAATTTTTAGGAACATGTAAAGAAATATGGTGGAGAGTTAGTGAGAGCATAGACTCTCCAATATGGGAAGAAGGTGTACTAGTGATCCTCTGAGAAGGTGAGACGCGAAAAGGAAGGAACCGTAGGTCAACGGAGTGAAACTGAATGATATAGCCAACCTATCACTCTGCGGGTGAACTTGCATTGCTTCTGTCAGATCGACGTTCTTTCTCTCTCTCTCTCTCTCTCTCTCTCTCTCTCTCTCTCTATATATATGTATGTATATATATATATATATATATATATATATATATATATATATATATATATATATATATATATATATATATATATATATATATATATATATATATATATATATATATATATATATATATATATATATATTTACAATTTTTTTAAAACCAATATGATAAACAACAAATAGGTAAAAGAGAGATACGTTGATAATAAAACATTAAAAACGAAAAAAATAGAAATAAGGTTTAATTTAAAACAACGCAATATTTCAATGCTGTTGATTAAAGCTTTCTTTTCAAGAGTAACGCACATATTTAATTAAAAGAAGGGGATGGGTAGAATGAGCATACGAACAAAAATTAAAACTAGAACCAGAGAGCGCAGGTGTCGAGAAACATAAAGCAATTTATTAATACTCTTGTACGCAAAGAAGATTGCGCAAAAATATACAATAATAATAATAAAAATAATAATAATAATAATAATAATAATAATAATAATAATAATAATAATAATAATAATAATAATAATAAATAATAAAATAATAATAATAAAATAACAATAATAACAATAACTAAGATAATAACAGTAGCAACAACATTAACAGCATGAATAGCAAGAATAACAATAATAACAATAGTAATAATAATGATAATAACAGCGACTAACAATAGTAATAATAATAATAATAATAATAATAATAATAATAATAATAATAATAATAATAATAATAATAATAATAATAATAAAAATAATAATTATAAATAATAATAATAATAATAATATAATAATAATAATAATAATAATAATAAAATTTTTTTTTTTTTTTTTTTTTTTTTTTTTACCAACCCCATAGGATTCGTCCTGTCAATAGGATCTTTCGAGGAAGATCCTTGGGTTTTTGGGCCCACGGCGGATAAGGCCTATCGCGGATGCCGGAGAACTATTAGTTACAGCAACTGGTCTTCTTTTCAGTTTACCGCTGAACCACTTATTATAATAATAATAATAATAATAATAATAATAATAATAATAATAATAATAATAATAATAATAATAATAATAATAATAATAATAATAATAATAATAATAATAATAATAATAATAATAATAATAATAATAATAATAATAATAATAATGACAATAATTAAACTGGTCAACACGATTTTTCTGGCAAAAGGTTTTAAAACAGATTCTAACTCAATTTACGAATATGAACTCAGTTTTTGTCTATCACATCAGGATTTCAAGATATGTCATTTTTCAGTTTTTGATGAAAAATACTCATCAGCTTATATAGACCGAAGGTTTCACGTTTAAAACACGTGATATTTAGTACTACATTTTTAATATTCTTAATCAAGTTAAAATAAAGATTACAAAGTTCATGTACAGCAAATCAGATATATTGACTGAATTAAAATTGAAAATAGAAAAATACATAAATATATATATAGTGCACAGATCAATGGCAAATGGCAGTTATCTGAACTTTCTTTTCTTGGCTGATCTCTGATGTACAGCTTCTGGGTTCTCTCATCAAGCTCCAGCAATAATCCGCCATCATATGTGAGTCCCAGCGGCCTTGATAACGTTCTTCCATTGTTTTAATGTCCTGATGAAAACACTCCCCTTGTTCATCGCTCACATCCCCAAGGTTCTCCGGAAAATTGTCCAAATGGCTGTGTAAATAATGAATCTTGATACTCATTCTACATCCAAGATCTCGCAAGCTCATTAGTAGCTCTTCCACAATCTCTTCATAGTTGTCTACTTTCTTTTTCCCTTGAAAATTTTGCCCCACATTACAAAATGCATTCCAAGTTCTTTTTCCTGTCTCATTCATTGCTGTGGTAAAATTTGCATCTCTCATAAGTCTTCTTATTTGAGGTCCATCAAATTTTCCATCCTTTTTCTTCTCTTCCCTAAGACCAGGAAAAGTTGAGCATATATAGCTGAAGCATTCCCCACTGTGATCAAGAGCTTTGACTAACTGCTTCATCAATCCAAGTTTTAAGTGCAAGGCAGGAAAGACAATGTTCTTCCTATCGACTAGAGGATCATTAATGACATTCTTATCGCCAAATGCCAAACTCTGTCGCTGATCCCATTCTTTTTTCACCCAATGTTCTGCTGCATCTCTACTGTCCCAGTAACACAGAAAACAGGTGTATTTTGTGTACCTTCCTTGCTGACACAAAAGAAAGTTATACATTTTCAGCAAATGCAACCTCTAAATAGAAATTGCTAGAAGTTGATAGAAATTGAAACAAATTGCCATAAAAAACTAGAAAAGGCATTCAAGAAATAGCATGAGTTAGATCCTGGTTGTGGAAATAGAGTGCCATGAGAGTCAAAAAGAGGAAGGAGGGTGTCTGACGGACGTATAAAAAAAATATGACATGTGCATGGTGACATGTACCAAAGGAAAAGGTGTGGGGCTTAAGCCGTTAAGGGGATTAACATAATTAATTTGGTATCAAATTCCTTATTAGGGAGATTAGCATAATTAATTAGAAGATTCTAAGGATAAATATGATTAAAATAACTCTGGAAAGAGCGTGAGGACAGAGGAGGAGTCCCCATTTTCATATCAATTTTCCTCAATTAAAATTCACTCAGGAAAGATCCTCCCGACATCACGTCAAATGGCACTGGCTCTCCCCTTAGAAAGTAATGGCACTCCTCTCAGCACTGCACCCAAAATTCCCCTGCTATATATAGAGTGGCCGCAAATGAAATCTTTACAAAGTATATTTTTGCATAATTTGAAGAAAATTACAGCAAAATCGTTTTCCGAAATTATTTTATTGAAAATATTTTAATATATTTTAATACTTTGTCATATGTCCTATGCTTTTCCTGATATTTCCAATCACTTGGGCATGGACTTTGCAAGTGAGGCGAAGTAAGAGACATCTATGTTGATCTATATGTTTTTAGCTTCTCCTGCATCTCCCTGATGTTGAGCGATCGTCTCTCTTGTTCTTTGTTCTTCAGGAAATTCCAAGCATTTTCAGTTTGATTTAGGTCCAGGGAGTTGCCAGGCCACTCTAAAACATCAATTTTACTCTGATTGAGAAATATTTTTGCAGTCTTTGATGCATTGCAAGGGGTACTATCATGCATAAAATATTGACATTCATGGGTAACAAATTGGTTAAACAAATGATCCCTTAAAACATCAATATAATTAGTTGTCTTCATTGTTTTAACTTTTGGCAGAAAATACAGACCTCCCCTACCTATATTAAAACTAAAGCAACCAAATAACATTACATATCAGCATGTTTAACTGTTTAAACAGTATACTTTCAGTCATATCTTGATGCATAGATAGGCTGCGAACTAATGTTGAGGCTCCCCTAACTAGCCGAAATGTGCTTTTGTCACTGATTATTACCTTTTTCCAATCATCAGATGTCCAGTGTTTTTATTTCCGAAGAAGCAGTAATCATTTCTTTATCATTTTTCTGTGAGAAGTGTTTTTTTTTATTTTTTTGAGTCTCGCCAACAAGGCAAATTCAGCTCCTTTTGAAGATGGTGGTGAATAGTTCTTGTGGAGATGTCATTAAACAGTTCATGAAGATTCCTTTTCAATTGAGTGGCTGTTAATCAAAGAGCGTATGATATTACTTCTTGTTTTAAAAATTGGTCAGTCCTCATAGAATTCTCTATTTTTTCTCCTGAATCAGGTTTTCGTGGTGGTATATTGCAAGACGAAAGACTTTTTGATCCCTGTTTTAGTTTAAAAATTGATTGTCATGAGACCTTCATATTGGTGATCACATCAATAAAATACTTAACTACTTCCAGCATAGCCAAAGACTAGTTTTTTCTTCAATAGAAAGCTTCTTACGTCCCATTATATTTAGTTTTGAAAAGGTTACATTTATCGAAATGTTATATAATATGTTGCCAAAAAATACTTTCCAAGAAGAGCACACACAAACGACTCTGTACACGAGGCCAACTCACTGAGTCGTTACGGATTCACAAAAGCTATTTATTGCCTTATTCTCCAACGTTGCTCGACAAGAAGCTCCGCCAACTAAATATATGCTGGAAAAGGACAAGGAAATCTTTACAATGAAATTTTTTTTGATTTCGTAAAAAGTATTTTAATATTTATTTATATTTTAATATTTACATTTATTTGCGGCCTATATATATATATATATATATATATATATATATATATATATATATATATATATATATATATATATATATATATATATATATATATATATATATATATATATATATATATATATATATATATATATATATATATATATATATATATATATATATATATATATATATATATATATATATATATATATATATATATATATATATATATATATATATTTAAAATAAAAGTAATAAATAGATAATAAATGATGATAAATAATTTTGTTTTATATTTTATTGTAGTCCTAATATCTGAAAGAGCCCTATTCTTAAGGAAAAAAAATTATTCAATCAAATGTAATCATTATTTTTATGCTTAGAAACTTAAAAACAAAATTATCAAATTCTCTTCATAACATTTTAATTAAAAATTGTATAATTCAAATTTCTATATTAATTTAAATATTGTCCTCGAACCCCCGAAAGCTTGAAAAAATATGATATTATTTCAGATAAAATTGAAAGGACTTGAATGAGTAAAGGGAAGCATGAAAGAAAAGGAAGTATAATATATTTTTATTTACCTTAAAAATATCTTAAAAATGTAAATTAAAAATTAAAAATTAAAAATTATTTTCAAAAGAAATATTGAACCAATAGAAAAACGTAGAATAAAAACTCGAATACAAGTTTCAGCTATAAAGTCCGAAATAGCAAAGGTTTAATTGAAAACTAACAAAGACCATTTCATTAATAATAATATTATGAATATAATATGTTGACTTCTTTCAAATATAAATATGATTCAGTTTAGGCTTTTTAATCTTTAGTCAAATCTTGGATGTCCGTAACGGAAGAAGATATTTAAAGAAATATCGTAGGAGGAAAAGAATTAATAACCGTTGATATTTATTGAAAATTTTATGGAAAATTAAATTTAAATAATATTAACATTTTTGCAGTTTTTCATTTTGTTAGTTAAATAGATCTTAATGAGGTTAGTTCAAAATATACTTTTAAAATATATCATCAGAAAAAAGGGCAATTGTTAATTAAAAAGCTTTTAATAAATATTAAAAAATTAATTAATTATTAATTGATTATTATTATTATTATTATTATTATTATTATTATTATTATTATTATTATTATTATTATTATTATTATTATTATTATTATTATTATTATTATTATTATTATTATTATTATTATTATTATTATTATTATTATTATTATTATTATTATTATTATTATTATTATTATTATTATTATTATTATAATTATCATTATTATTATTATTATTATTTTCATTATTCTTATTATTATTAGCTTATTAAGTAAATTAAAATATAAAAGAAAACCTATGAATATTTTACATTAAAATCAACACAAAGCTTCGTTTTTACTTTCAAGAAAAATTTGATGATAAAAAACGCAACTTAAATTAAATTAAACTTAAAGAAAGAAACTAAATGATAAAATTTTAAAGAGAGAAAAGCATTTTATTAAAAGTGAAAAAAATGTATAAGAATTTGATTTCTTTATTATTTAGATTAACGGTGAGAAAACATCCCTCATTTTGTTTTCAAGTGGGACAACAGGGACTCCTAAACCTACTGAGATATCCCACAACGCTCTATCAAATTTTTTGTATTCATTTTATAATCCATATCATGATTTCTCTTGGCAGCCAAAAGGTAAGATAAAAAAAATATTTGCTATATATATATATATATATATATATATATATATATATATATATATATATATATATATATATATATATATATATATATATATATATATATATATATAAAGGGTGGTTAAATTTTAAGGGCCGATGTTGATTTTGAATAAAACACAAATTACTTAGGAATTTATTGTCATTTCTTTTTATTATGATAATATGGTATGGTTCAATTATGTATGGAACAAAATATCGGCCAAATGGCCGCCGCCGTGACCTCGGCGGCACACCTCCATCCGATGGTCCAAATTTTCGATGACGCTGAGGCATAATTGGGGTTCTATGCCGTTAATGTGCCGAATTATCTCATCCTTTAGCTCTTGAATTGTTGCTGGCTTATCGACGTACACCTTTTCTTTCAAATAACCCCAAAGAAAGAAGTCCAACGGTGTCAAATCACATGATCTTGGCGGCCAATTGACATCGCCACCACGTGAGATAACACGGCCATTGAATTTGTCGCGCAAAATAGCCATTGTTTCGTTAGCTGTGTGGCAAGTGGCACCGTCCTGTTGAAACCACATATCGTCCACATCCATACCTTCCAATTCGTGCCATAAAAAGTTCGTTATCATCTCACGATAGCGAACACCATTCACAGTAACTGCCTGACCGGCCTCATTTTGGAAAAAATACGGCCCGATGATGCCGCCAGCCCATAAACCACACCAAACAGTCACTCTTTGTGGGTGCATTGGTTTTTCGACAATCACTCTTGGATTAGCATTCGCCCAAATGCGGCAATTCTGCTTATTGACGAATCCACTGAGGTGAAAATGTGCCTCATCACTGAAGATGATTTTCCTCGAAAATTGATCATCCACTGTTGCCATTTCTTGCCACCATTCTGACCATTGACGACGTTTTGTATGGTCAAGAGGCTTTAGTTCTTGAGTCAATTGCACCTTGTAAGCGTTTAAATGCAAGTCTTTATGCATAATGTTCATCAACGACGAGCGTGAGAGGTGCAATTGTTGGGCACGACGACGAGTTGAAGTGGATGGCTCCTCAGCCACACTATCGCGAACAGCAGCAATATTTTCTG
>SEYY01008622.1:30000-32136 GCA_009176605.1 Armadillidium nasatum | reverse complement strand
TATATATATATATATATATATATATATATATATATATATATATATATATATATATATATATATATATATATATATATATATATTGCTTGAGAAAGAGAAAGAGAGAGAGTGATCGTAATGGTTTAGATCTTGTAATAACAGGAATGAAAAATCTTCTGTGAAACCTGAGGAAGGGAATACCATAAGAAGAAAATGAGTAAAATATAACACTTGAAAGACAAACTGGAAAGCCAGTAGAAGGAAAGCAATAGTACTACTATACCTAAGGATGTAATACTGGTAAGGTAATACTATGAAAGTAATTCTAGACAAACTTGAAAAAAAGCAATACTTCGACGTTCTTACTCTAAGAAAGATATATTTGACACTATTTTTTTCCTGCAACTTCCAATAGGTTTACTTATGTCAATACTTAAATTAATATATTTATCTTATGTCAATACTTATGTTAATATCTTGGACTTATGTCAGTATTTATGTTAATATGTTTGACTTATGTCAACACTTGTTAATATGTTTAACTTATTTTAATACTTATGTTAATATGTTTGATTTACGTCAATACTTATGTTAATATGTTTGACGAATGTCAATACTTAAGTTAATATGTTTGACTCAATATTAATGTTAATATGCTTAACGTATGATAATTTTTATGTTAATATGGTTGACTAATGTAACACTTATGTTAATATTTTTGTCTTATGTCAATACTCTGATAAAATGTTTGATTTATGTCGATACTTATGTTAATACTTATGTAAATAAACTTATGCCAATACTTATGTTAATATGTTTGACTTGAGTTAATACTTATTTCAATATATGTGATTTAGGTCAATACTTATGTTATTTTGTTTGTCTTATATCAGTTCTTATGGGAAAGGTCCAATCTTAAATTTGTTTTTAGTTTTTGACCGATTTCCCTGAAATTTGCAGTGTATATAGCTTTTTTCCAGCTGGAAAAAAACTCGATTTCTAGCATTTTTCTGTACCTAGAACGGTTAAAAACTTTTTTTTTTAAATTTTCCTCTTTTTAAATGAATGGTGGGGCCAAGCCACTGGTCAGAATGATCTGAAAATTGGACAATATATTTAAAAATCTATTGGCTATAAAAGCTTTTAATAGAGTTATGTTCTCTGCTTTATAGGAAAAAGGTTATATGACCTTTAGTGAACAACTGTCTGACGAAATTTTTTTTGAAAAAAACAAACACATAAGGAATTTCTCATTTTGGGTGGGTTTGAAGGAAGATATAGCTTCTCAAACCTTTGAAATTTTTGAAAAATTACCAAAAATGGACCTTTTTTGAAGGACTATATCTCGGAACAAACAAATCGGATCCAATAAAGTGTAAAAAGCAATTTGTAGCGCCAACACTTTTCTATACGTATGCCAAAACCTATATATGTATAGTAATTATATTTTTTTTTAAAAAAAAATTTCTCCAAAAAGGTGGAAGATTTTTTTGAAAAGCATTTTTTTTGATAGTTGGTCAGTCTTGGGCTTATGAAATTTTTTGTATACCTCTGGGAGCAAAGATCTATAAGAATATTTTGTAGCCAATAGAATTTAGAATACACACACCAAATTTCAGACGAAAGAAAGTTTCGTGTGGCCTCACCGTAGATTTTAACATACCTTAAATTTCCAAAACAACTTCTAAACTTTATATCCCTCGTAAAAACATTAAGAATGGAGTTTTTTCGTCGGTAAAAAAGCTATCTATATTGAAAATTTCAGAAGAATCGAATGAAAATAAAAAAATTTTTAACATTGGACCCTCCCCTTCAATGCTATTTGTTGGTTTCGATATATAGCCTAAAGAAAATAAATAATTTTTGAAGAAATTTCAAGCAGAAAGCAGATCTCAAAAATCAGTTCCCACAATCTTAACAAATTGGAGCTAAGAATATTCAGTTAAATTTTCAGGTCATTTAGGCCAGTGGTTTGGCCCCGTTTTTCCTTTTTTTTTAAGATTGGACATTTCATATTGTTACAGGCTAAACAAATTTTATGTTATTATTTATTAAAGTTATGTTTTGACATTTTAAAATAGATTATGGAAGAAAAACTTATAATTTTTTAATTATAAAATCAAAAACCAGAAAAGAAATTTGCAGTAAAGTACAGTA
>SEYY01008622.1:5000-12500 GCA_009176605.1 Armadillidium nasatum | reverse complement strand
GGAGAAAGGAGTTTTTAGTGTTACGAAGGATAGATTTTGCACGATTCCGGGATGAAATATAAGTAGCGTGAGATTCTGGAGTTTGAAGACGACGGTAATCCCTGAAGGCAGCATCCCTGAGGCGGATAGCACGAGAACAAGCAGAGTTAAACCAAGGTTTGTTAGGTTTAGTAGAAGGGAAAGAATTTGGAATGTATGCCTCCATGCCAGAGAGAATCACCTCGGTAATGCGTTCAGCACACTCCGAGGGACCCCTCCCACGGAAGCCATAATCATTCCACGGGAAATCGAAGAAGTACGACCGCAAGTCCGACCAGCTTGCGGCACCGAAGTGCCACAAACGTTTCCTTTCCTTAGAAGGGAGTCTTTTCTGCTGAAGACTTGAAGAGATAGAAGAGGATACAGAGATAAGAAGGTGATCGGAGGAACCCAGAGGAGGAAAGAGTTTAACAGTATAAGGAGAAGGATTAGAAGTTAGGAAAAGGTCTAGAATGTTGGGTTCATCTCCAAGACGATCAGGGATACCAGTAGGGAGCTGCACCAACTGCTCAAGGTCGTTTTGGATAGCGAAAAGGAAGGCACGTTCACCAGCTGTATCATGAGAACTAGAAGAAATCCATTGGCGGTGGTGAACATTGAAATCACCTAATATGATGATTTCAAAGAAAGGAGAAGAAGAGAGAATGTGCTCTATTTTGGAGTTTAAATAGTCGAAGAATTTAGCATAGTCAGTAGAATTAGGAGATAAATAAACTGAACAAATGAATTTAGTCGTAGAATGGCAAGAGAGCCTAAGCCATAAGGTGGAAAATTCGGAAGACTCCAAATTAGAGACACTTGAACAAACGACATCGTTGCGCACGTATGCACAACAACCGCCTTTGGCTGAAAATTGAGGATAGAGACAGTAGGAGGAAACAGAATAGGGTTTGCTATCAGAACGCTCAAACATCTGAGTTTCGGTCAAGAATAAGAGGTGAGGTCTAGAAGAAGAGAGGTGATGTTCAACAAAGTGGAAATTAGAGTGCAGACCGCGAATGTTGCAGAAATTAATGAAAAAAATAGACCGTTCATCAGGACAAGCCGGCAGCTGTGTCCTGGTGGCACCAACCCCATCACCGGAGGCCACCAACTCCCAAGTGGTGATGGGGAAGGGGTGGATGAGGGGCTATTTTTGGAAGCCGCCCCCCGGGGCTTCTCCGAGGCTACCGAAGTTGACATCATTATTGATTTTTGTTTTTTTAAGATGTGTTAGAAATGTTTTATGTATGTAAAGGAGAGCCTACTCCGTGTAGATAGAAGGTGAGCGCGAAAGGGAGCGAACCATTAGGTACCGGGATAAGATAGGAGTACTTTTAACACCCAGTATACTCAACAGGGGGTAATCTCATCGCTTCGGGAGCCCTACTTCCTTCCCCCGTATATATATATATATATATATATATATATATATATATATATATATATATATATATATATATATATATATATATATATATATATATATATATATATATATATATATATATATATAATTTACGTCAGCAATTTCCGATTTAATATTAATAAAAAAAACATTTTATTATTAAAATCTTCCTGCATATTTACATTCAACAGCTTAATAAAACATAACCACAGCTTAACATAACAAATAAAAGAATAACACGTGAATAAAATGAAAAATAAAACCCTGCACTGAAAAAAATGTATAAATTATTTGAGCTTCACAATACATATGTAAGTGGCAAGGTGACATTAAAAATTTTTCTCAAATATATTAGGGGGATGTTAGGGTATTTTAGTGTATTCAAAATTTGACGCATGAAATGAACTTGAGCCTATATATATATATATATATATATATATATATATATATATATATATATATATATATATATATATATATATATATATATATAATATATAATATATATATATATATATATATATATATATATATATATATATATATATATATATATATATATATATATATATATATATATATATATATATATATATATATATATATATATATATATATATATATATATATATATATATATATATATATATATATATATATATATATATATATATATATATATATATATATATATATATATATATATATATATATATATATATATATATATATATATATATATATATATATATATATATATATATATATATATATATATATATATATATATATATATATATATATATATATATATATATATTTATTTAGTGTGTGTGTGTGTGTGTAAAATGTAATTATGTTGGTTATTATTTTAGGATGAAGTTGACCATTATTGGTAATGGTTTATTTTTTATTGAGCCTGTTTTTTTCTTTTTATTTTGGCTTTTTATTTTTTAAGTTACCTTTTTTTTTATTATTATTATTATTATTATTATTATTATATTATTATTATTATTATTATTATTATTATTATTTTATTTTTTTTTGACAATTTATTCTACAAAATCTGATTTGAGTTATAGAAAATCGTTTGAAAATTCAAATTGATTTACAGTTGCTTTTTGAATTATGATCATAATTATGTCTTATTGATTATAATTATAATAAGAATTATAATTATATCTTCCCAACCTATTTTCATGAATATTTCTTCTAATACAGTGGTGAATAATATTGGTGAGTTTTTTTTTGTTTTTTTTTTTTATTTTAATTTTTAGATTTAAAAATTTTTTTTTTTTTTATTATTATTTTTTGATTTTATTTTCCTTTTTATATTTGAAAAAATAATAAAAAGTTCAGTCTCGAACATTGTCTTATTCTAGGAAAGGAGGCTTTTCTAGGCAGATTATACCTTGCGTCCGTAAGGGGAATCGAACCGGCAAACTCTATCAATATGAAACGGTTTTTATATTTGTTAATCTGTATTGAATTAGTTTTCGTAAATGATTAAATTATCTGCAACTACATTTTTGTTATCATTTTTATTAATTTATTGTTGTTTGTCGTTGTTTCCTCCACTCTTACAGCCACCCCAACACAGATATTAATATCTCAACCTAATCTAACCTAACTTAATCTAACTTAACCTAATCTAAAATAACCTAACCTAATCTAACCTAACCTAACTTAATCTAACCTAACCAAATCTAACCTAGCCTAACCTAAAATAATCTAACCTAACCTAACCTAATCTAACTATCAGTAATATATTTTTATTGATATATTATTTTCAATCGTGTTTTCCGTAAATATTTCTTTAAATGCTCTTGAATCTTCCCCAAAGGACTTTATTTATAACTTTATTCAGTTCAACATTTTCTATTTTATCTTTAAAGGTTTCAATATTGCCTTTATGTTTCCTTTTTCTATTTATAAATGCTCTTTTATACAGATATCTTTTTCCATTTTGGTAATTTGGGATATCTTAGACTTATTACATTAAAAATAGTATTTTTTTTTTTTTTTTGAATTAATGATGTCATTTTGGGAGCAATATTCATTTTATTTTATATATTTATTTTTAGCGTAATTGATCATAAAAATGGATATAATGTTCTGCATATTCTTTAAAGTTGTTATCTCCATGAATGGTGTTTTTTTTTGAATGGTGTTTTTTTTTTTTATGTAGAAAGAGACTTTCCATTTTATGTCTGATTTCTTTTATCTCTAAACATTCGTTTTAGTAATAGCAAAAGAATGATCATTTATATATATATATATATATATATATATATATATATATATATATATATATATATATATATATATATATATATATATATATATATATATATATATATATATATATATATATATATATATATATATATATATACGTATATATAAAAACTATACATACAAAAATAAATGCAAATAATTAATATTGAAACACGCGTCAATTATATTTTGTTTCATTTACGATTTAAGTACAAATATATATATATCTCTCTCTCTCTTCTTCTTCTTCTTTGTTTTTTTTTTTTTTTTTTTTTTTTTTTTTGATAATCCGAATAAAAAAAGGTGGGACTCCATTCCAAAAATAGTTAATGTTAGGAGAATCTTTTTGAAGAAAGTTTAATTAATGATTTTCCTACAAAAATCAAAATAGACCCTCGAAAAGACTCCTTAAACAAGAAAGATTACAAATTAACATTTAAAACCGTTAAAAACCATTTAAAAAAAATTAAAACCTAGAAAACCTCTTTTAATTTATCGTTCACAGCTCGTTTTATATGATCATGATTTAAACACGTAAAATTATCTCGCGCTACAGTAGTAAGGGCTCTATATTTGGGGTTACTTTATATGCAAATACATGGCACACGAACATATATCTATGAGGGGTTCTGCCTTTGTATCCTCTGTCTTTGAATGGAAGGAAAATATATTTGCTATATTTTTTATTTAAATTATTATTATATATATATATATATATATATATATATATATATATATATATATATATATATATATATATATATATATATATATATATATATATATATATATATATATATATATATATATATATATATATATATATATATATATATATATATATATATATATATATATATATATATATATATATATATATATATATATATATATATATATATATATATATATATATATATATATATATATATATATATATATATATATATATATATATATATATATATATATATATATATATAGGGTGCCACAGCCTTATTGGGGGATAATTTCAAAGTTATAAAAATTATGGTCTTACCCTCTAGAATTGTTCGAAATAATGTAAAAGTAATTATATATATATATATATATATATATATATATATATATATATATATATATATATATATATATATATATATATAAATTGAAAATTATTTAAGGGTTGCTCAAGGTTAATAAAAAAAATAATATAGTAATTTATATTTATATTAGAAGGTAAATAAAATTTCCTTCACAAAAAATAGCTTAAGGCAATATATATATATATATATATATATATATATATATATATATATATATATATATATATATATATATATATATATATATATATATATATATATATATATATATATATATATATATATATATATATATATATATATATATATATATATATATATATATATATATATATTATATATATATATATATATATATATATATATATATATATATATATATATATATATATATATATATATATATATATATATATATATATATATATATATATATATATATATATATATATATATATATATAAGATTTCAGACAAATGTCTTGCATTATTTTACATTTACTTATATCGTCGTTGATGTCCCTCGACCACTTGCAGCAAGAGCATAAAATTGGTCTTCAACTTTTGTAATGCTTTGGTTATATTTCTGAATGAGTGCTACCCTATAGTTCTGCTAAATCATTTGTCACTCTTAAAGAGTTTAAGCAAGTTTGACCTTCATTATATGATTGTTTTTGACTCCACTTCTTAGTGTCTGACTGAAAAAAATGTGATATCGATATGAAATGCTTTTAGAAACTTTTATGAACGTTTTGTTGCAAAGCACGATAGTGTTTTTCTACTTACCGTACTAATGTCAAATGATCACCACTTCCAATGCTCTTCATTGCAGTTATAATGTTCCATCTGAAAGACAATTTTTCCTTTTACTTCTATTGTAGTTTTATCAAAAAGTGCTAAGCTCACACGTTCTTCACCAAGGTACTACAAGTGCCGTGAAAATGAATCAAGAGCAGTTTTCGCAATCTCTTTGCCTTTGTAATTCGTCAGGTTTATGACTAGTGCAAGGTCATTTGCAGAAGCAGAAGTTGCCAAGGGAGATTATATCCAAGGTCGAATGTAGATTGCTACACTTGCAACTTATACCGGGAGATTCATTAGCTATGAGTTTAAACTGATGTCGGAAAAGGTATATTTTAAAGCAACAAATAACCTTGGTCATCCACCGTGCTCGATGCAGGGCTCCAGGACGCATAAAAAAATGCACTCCACGTGTTGGCGTTTGACCAAGAATAATGATAGTTAATTCAAGAAGCTCTCTGTAGTCATTACGGGGTTGGGTATTTTTTAGCTGCTTAAATCAAAAACTTAAGGCTCCTATTTTATCTGGTATTTCAATTTCATTTATAAAGGGTTCGTAATCCCGTTTCAAGTCAAAATGTCCCAATTCTCTTTAAATGTTTTAAAAAGATATATCAGGACCAGATTATAAACCCTAAACACAGGGAAAATACCTTCTCCAACATTATTTCTATGATGTGATGTTGACAAGGTAAATATAGCAATGATTTTTCAGTTTTTGCTCAATCAGAGTACATACTCCATTCCTATGTCTAGTATTCGATGTGGTTGTGTCTAATGACAAAGCTTGCATTGAATCACAAATTTCACTCATTGAGATATTGGAAAACGGCCTCAGCAATGGATTCTTCAGTTCCTGCTGTAATTTTTGGAAAACAAGTAGTTTTGTAATGACATCTCCTGATACTACTATAGGCAAGTGAGATCTGATAGAAGTTTACCATCCCAATGTACTATTAATGGGATCGTAGGGAGAGGAACTAATCATTAGTTCTTTTGCTTTTCCTCCCGATATATCATACGGCTACGTCAGATGGTCTCTCTGCTCATTGAAAGATTACCGACATCATGTCCAAGACTGGCAGTCAAAGATTGCAAAATATGAGCAGCTTCTCGATTTGATGTGCGTATTAGATCAAGACTAGCAGCAATTTTCTGTGTCATGATCAATTTTTTTCTTAATCTCTTACCAGGATTAAAGGTGGAAGTATTTATAACAGATTCAAAGGTGGAGTCTTAAGAATCGCTATAACTACTACTTGATTCTAACGTAACGGTTGTTGAAAAGTACAAAATATCTGAATCTGATTTCTGACGCCGATAGAAACTCTAAGTTTCTTTGCTTTGTGCGATGTTCTAGACCTGATAACTTTTTATCAATTCCTACCATACATATATCCTGGTCTTGCTTTCTGATGTTGATCCATCAAGAAAGCTTTGTCTTCTTCGTTCTTAATAAGTTGAAAAGCCTGAGCAACGTCGAATAGATCATTCAGATTATCCACGAATGACTTTTCATTAAGCCGATGGGCAGCTGACTATCGACTGCGATTTTTGTGAAACGCTCTCCATTCTTGATGTACCTTCTCGACACGTTTAAAACAGTTGTAATCTGCTGAATTTGGAATCTTTGCCCTGTTCCAGAATTGAAATATTTCTTTTATTACTTCTGTTGCTAAATGGTGAATCGATTTCTTTTCATTTTAATGAGAAAAGAAGAATCATCTTAACATTTTCTACCTGAGTGGAAGCTTAGCTTTAGCCATTTGTTCTAACGGCTTCACCAATTAGTCATACTGTTATTTTAGCTCGAGTATTTACTGTTATTAGTTAATAAGGTAAATATATTATGGATTATCAATAACTGAATACAATAGGGGAAATATTTTATAACTGAAGATACTTTTTCAAA
>SEYY01008621.1:20000-22569 GCA_009176605.1 Armadillidium nasatum | reverse complement strand
GAGAGAGAGAGAGAGAGAGAGAGAGAAAGAAAAGAGTATAGTCTGAAAGAGAAAAGTTTAGAAATCAAAGCTTTATGCCACAGTCTATCGAAGACTGTCGACACGTATATCGTCACAGCAAAAAATTCAAGTATACCGAGGGTCAGAGAGAAGAAATAGATCTTGAATAGATCGTTTTTTTTTTTACGAAGGTCATACTGGTGATAACAGATAATAATCAGAAGAATTGAGAGGTTTCCAGATCTTACTGTGCGGAACAGATCCGATAGTTAGAAAGACCGGAGGTTAAAGAAATAGGACAATGGTTGGAGGGAAGGTCTGAAAGGGTCCCTGTTTTCCGTTCATAATTAATGAGCGCACGTTTTTAACAAGATGGTCGAAGCAGAAAGTCAGAGACGAAATAATTTATCAAGGCAAGAGAAAGTTTAAAAGCATATGCTTTGAAAACCACAAGAGGTGCCATCAGAACCGTACGGCGAACACATTCTTTCCAAATTTTGCTCAGACAGCAAAATTAGGAAAAAATTACAATATTTGGTATAAATGAGTTGGAGGGGTTGAAGAAGGAGAAATAGCTCTGGAATCGTCTAAAGTGGAATAAGAGGCAAACGTTTTAAAAAGGTTCAGTTTTATCAGAAGGCAAAACCACAGTTTTGTCATCAAAAGATACAAGAGGAGGGAAAGACGAAGAAGCAGTTTATGTTGATATTTTTTGAAAAATGCTAGAAAGGGCATGTAAAGAGGAACCAGAAAGATTTTTTGTACTTTCTACTGGAGAATAGAGTTTTTGATGTTACGAAGAATAGATTTTGCGCGTTTCTAGGATGAAATGTAAGTTGCATGAGTTTCTAGAATTTAATGAAGATGCTAATTCTGAAGGAAGTATCTTTGCGCCAACAGCATGAGAAAAAGCAGAGTTGTTTTTTTCCTTTTTAACCAATGTTTATTTGGTTTAGATGAAGGGAATGAATATGGAATGTACTCCTCCATGCCAGAGAGAATCACTTTCGATAAACTCCTCCCACGGAAGCAATAATCTTTAACACGTGAAATCAAAAAGTATGGCCACAAGTGTGAACAGTTTGATGAACCTAAACTGTACAAACGTATCCTCGCAATAGTCAGGGTCTTTCCCGTGAAAGACTTGGAGATAGAAGAGGATACAGAGATAAGAAGGTGTTCAAATGAACCTAGAGGTGGAGTGTAACAGTATAAGGAGATGGATTAGAAGTTAAGAAAAAGGTCAAAGAATGTTGCAGCCTGTTGCAGAATGTTTTTTTTCCTTATTTTTTATCATAATCTTCCGCTATTCTCCTCTGTCTCTGTCACCCAAATTGAACTTGCGTCAATACTGGAGATTATCGGATAATATTTTTAAGGAAGCAAAATATGATCTTATGCCATACATCAATAACTCTGCCAATTTTTTCGCAGACTCATCAGCTAGATTGACACAAATACTTTTTCCACTTTGAAACTATGCAACTCCGACATATCCCACTTGTATCCACAGAGAACGTTGACCACAAAGAAACTGACGCTTCCTACAGCCGTTATACTTTACCTATCATACATAATCTACGAATGCCTGTGGTGCCTTCTTCGATTTTGGTTAGTTGACTATGCTTGTTCGACGTGTAATATTTACGCATTCTTTCTTTCTGCCGTTTCCATATTATTGTCAAACCTTTTAATATTATATATATATATATATATAGTATATATATATATATAATAATTAAATATATAATATATTTAAATTATATATATATTTATAATTATAATTATAATATATATGGCTTTTTTTTATGTTTTATTTTATTAAATTATTTATTTATTTATAATTTATATAAATATTTTTTTTCTTCAAATAATTCTAAACCTCTCTTTGCCGCTCCTCATGCCTGCCCCCCCCCCTATATATTATTATATATTAATATAATATATATATATATATATATATATATATATATATACTATATATATTATGAGAACAGAACAAATAAAATAAGAATGAAAAAGAAAAAAAAAAAAAAAAAAAAAAAAAACATTAAAAAGCTTTTCAAATTTTTAATTGTTTGTAATCTGAAATATATAATATATATTATATATATATATAAAAAAAAAAAAAAAAAAAAAAAAATAAAAAAAAAAAATTATTTATATATTATATAGATATATATATATTTAATATTATTATATATCAGGGTGGGCATAAGCGCAAATGAAGCGCAAAGCGCAAAAACGTAATTTGCGCTTTAAATTTTTTTGCGCTTTTACGTTTGCGCTAAATTTCGAAAATGTGCGCTTTTGCATTTTTGCGCTTAACAACTTTTTTAATAGCGCAAAACGCAATTTGCGCTTTAAAAATATTTTGCGCTTTGCGAAGTTTTTGAAATTAGCGCTACCAATTTGCTCTTCTTCTTTTTCTTAATAAAAACAATTTGGCTATATTTAGTTTCTTATTAATCTTCCAAATTTTATTACTTTATGCTAATTAAGTTAATACTAAATTAGGAATGCCGATATATTAAAAAAAAATAAAAAAAAAAAAAAAAAAAAAAAAAAA
>SEYY01008621.1:10000-12500 GCA_009176605.1 Armadillidium nasatum | reverse complement strand
AATAGTTATTATTATTATTATTATTATTATTATTATTATTATTATTATTATTATTATTATTATTATTATTATCTCGTTAATTTCTTTATACTCCTCTAAGTTATGCCAGAATAAAAGTAGATTTGGAGTGTCGAGATGGGCCAGATAAATGTATAGTATATTACTTTTTGTACTTTGTATATTAAAAGATAATTTTCAAGGTCATATCATAATTACTTTTTTAGATCAAGGAATTGTAGATTGTAGATTTTTAGGGCGGAGTTGTACACTGCAAAAATTGTCCTAACGAACCGTTGGGACAAGTGCCAAAAATGTCACAGTAAAATTTGCAATAGGAAAAAGATATGTTAAGCATAAGAAAGTCACCTCACCAATTTATTTTCTAAAAAGAAAATAACTGAAAAAATTTGTTGTGACATTCTTACCACTTGTCCCAACGATTCGTTAGGACAATTTTTGCAATGTAGTTATATATCTCTTATACACAATGAGAACTTTTTATCTTTCATTTTTTTAACATTACTTGTTTTTTTTTTTAATTTCCTCAAGGTAACCTTTCTCCCTCGTGCCTACTTTTCTAATGGTACCTGTGGTACTAGCTATCGATATTTTTCACTTAAATACAAAGTTTCAAATTCTGTCGGGATTATTCATGGAGCGTTTGCGTCAGTAATTCATGATTTTTGTTATTAAGATGTTGTATGTTTGTGTATTTCGGTTTCCGTCTATTTTTTTTAATAAAAAAATATCGAGATATACTCGATTCCTTTAATAACTTATCTACCCATTCTCAAAATGGCGCTTCCTATTTTTTTTTATACTAATGTTACAATGCATATTTCCCAATTCAAAGTACCTTTTAATAGGAATATCTTCTTCAGAGTTCCTGTACTTCTTTTCTTTCTTCATTTTGTATTATTTTCGATTTCCTATTATATCTGTAACTCATGTGTACTTTTTTTTTAATAATATTATTTATTATTATTATTATTGTTATTCTATGAATAAAAAAAAGTAAAGAATTTTTAAGAAATATAGAATGAAGTTCACAAAAACTGTAATTATGCAAGATTCTATAATTGTCCATTATTTTAGTTTCTCCTTTAAATTAGGAGAAAACGAAACTTTACATATTAAAAAAAAAAACATATTTTAGGGATAATTAAACTATTTATAGTAAAAATATTGTCTGTGAGTTAAAATAGTTGAATGTTCGAGTAACAAACTAGGATATAATGTTATTTTGCGGTAATTTAAATATAATTTTGAGTGGTGATGGAATTGATGCATTCATGATAAAATTTTGCTTGTTTGAATCAAATTGTTCGTTTAGTTTGAATGGAAAATTGGAAAGTATTTGATGATAAAATTGAAGATGATATTTCCTATGCAAGTAGTTTGCATAATTTAGTTTTGGTCTGCAAACCTTCGATTGATTTCATATTGTAAGTTTTGTTTTAGCTTTAATTGTTGACAAACAAACAATAAAATAAGAATTAATAATAAAATAATAATAATAATAAAATAATAATAATAATAATAATAATAATAATAATAATAATAATAATAATAATAATAATAATAATAATAATAATAATAATAATAATTATAATAGATATACTATGTTGGATGGATGGAATTTATTGAAAACGGATGGACTCTCGCGTTTTTGGCATTTGTGGCATCAATTTTGCAATCTAATTTTAGTCAAGAATCAGCGAGGATAGGAGCAAACGAAGGAATTAGGGCCAAGACTGCGCTTCAGGCAAAACTTTTTGATAAGACCTTAAAAATGTCTGTCTCTGGAGCCAAGTGTTTTAAGGAAAATGGTTAGTACAGTTAAATAGCAATTACCCAAGGAATATATATTGATTATAACCTCTCTGTCTGTCTGTCTCCCTCTCTCTCTGTCTCTCTCTCTCTCTCTGTCTCTGTCTGTCTGTCTGTCTGTCTGTCTGTCTCTCTCTCTCTCTCTCTCTCTCTCTCTCTCTCTCTCTCTCTCTCTCTCTCTCTCTCTCTCTCTCTCTCTCTCTCTCTCTCTCTCATATGTATATATTCAGTATTGCACTAATTGTTTAAAAATATATTATTTCAATCGACTCCTATTTCTGTGGACCCTTTTACTCTACAGATAACGAAGCAAGCGAAGATTTTGCTGATTGTGCAGATGCTGGAAATGCTCTTAACTATGTTTTAAAAGACACAGAAAATATAATGATGCTCTTCATGCACTGTCATTATATTTGGGCAATTCCTTTAAAGGTAATGATATCCTTCTGTTATTTATCGTAAATCAGTTACAATTGTTTATCTGCTTGCAATTATAAATCAGGCCTGTAGCCAGAACAAACTTTGAAGTGGGGTAAAGGATTTTCTAGGATGGGCATATATATATATATATATATATATATATATATATATATATATTATATATATATATATATATATATATATATAATATATATATATTATATATATATATATATATAATATATATATA
>SEYY01008621.1:0-5000 GCA_009176605.1 Armadillidium nasatum | reverse complement strand
TATATATATATATATATATATATATATATTATATATTTAAATTTTTGTTAGTGTTTGTAACGCAGGCATCAGGAATTGTAATCATTCTGCTAACATTTAGCTTCTACAATCTCATTGAGGGTGAAACACCCGACGAAGGAATAATATTTTCCTCTTTGGCGCTTTTCAGCAACTTGATGGTGGCTCTCTTTCTTTTTCCGGTCGTTCTACAACATCTGATTAGAGCTGCGGTAAGTAATGTACCTTCTAATAAAACTTAAATGTCTAATTTGAGGTTTACTTCATTTTTTATTTTTTGAGCATAAATACTCAAAATATATATTAGTTAAAATAAAAAAAAAATATAAAAAAATATATTATATATATAATATATAATATATATATATATATATATATATATAATATATATATATATATATATATATATATATATATATATATATATATATATATATATATATATATATATAGTGGAGAGAGAGAGAGAGAGAGAGAGAGAGAGAGGAGAGAGAGAGAGAGAGAGAGAGAGAGAGAGAGAGAGAGAGAGAGAGAGAGAGATGCACTCTAGTATTGTATATCGAGCTTCTCAACATAATCATTTGGATAATATCAATTAAATATGAAAAGTTTCTCTATGAAGAAATTTGAAGGGTCTTAAAAAACGACAACAGTAATATATGATTATGCTTTCTTCAGTTAAAAAAAAAAAATTAAAGAATAAACGCTTGCATAGTAAACTGTGACACATAAATTACATTAGGTAACACCATTGCCTAGAGGTAACACGTATTGCAAATTTCTTTTCTATTCCTTTCACAGCACAAGTGTCTGTATTTTTGTTTTTATTTATTCAAGTTATTACTATTTTTTTTTAGCTTCATGTATAGTATGCGTAATATAACGAAAAGCTTATTAATAAATATTCTTAATAAAATATTTTTAAAAAACATGAAATTCGCAAACCATTTTTAATTTTTCTCTTTATCCACTGTCCATCTTAATTAGTAATTAGAGATTTAATTTGGTTAATTAATATATTTTCAGAACGACAGGCATGAGCTCAGATGTGTAAAATATATTTTGGTGGATAGATTGTAGTATCTGAGAGATTTTCAAATTTATTTGGAAAGATGTAATAATGTGTAGGAAATAATCGAAAAGTTAGTTTGAATTGTAAGGTTATTACCTTGCCCATATAACTCCTATGAGTCTGGAAAATATTAATTAGGTACGACGATATATTTTTATAATGCTACTGAAGTGAAGGAAAACAGTTGTTGGTTTTAGTTGAAAATGAAACTTTTGCTAAAGTTAAAGTTTACAGTTTAGGTTTGACGATTCTTCTCATTTGAGATTTCTAATACCAAATAATAATAAATTAATTAATAAAATGATTAATTAAATAAGAAATATCATTACATATTTTCTATTTATTCAGACAAAGAAAATCTTTCAAAATCAGACGAACCAAAAGATTCTGTAGTTGTAGAAAAGGCTTCGTTTTCTTATGGAATCAGTAAAGAAGATCAAGTGGTACTGAACGACATTTCCACTTCAATAGAAAAAGGTTCGAAGTTTGGTCAAGGAATTTTTCTGATCTTTAATTTGTATCGGAGGTCATCTTAATTAATTTGTTTTTAATCCACTTATTTTTTTATTTTTTTTTAAAGGAAAAGTGACGATGGTTCTAGGAAGTGTTGGGACTGGCAAGTCTTCCTTCCTCCTTGCTTTACTAGGAGAAATTACCAAAGTTGCAGGAACGGTACAGTGGAACAGGTATATATATATATATATATATATATATATATAATATAATTAATATATAAATATATATATATATATATATATAATTATATATATTGTCTCCTAATGGGCAAAAGTCAGAGGCCTACTAATTTCCACCAGAGTTAGACCAATACCGGAACATAATCTTCAAGCGCCGACATGTCCCGATACAGTGAGCTTGAAAGTGTGCAAGTCAAAAGAAGTTGGGAAACAGATAAAGAGTATGTGTTAAAGACTTTACCAAAAGAGTACATGCGGTCAAGAGAGTTGGACAGAGAAAGGATAAAACTGTGTAGAATGCGTTTCGCACGAGCCCTTCACAATGGAGGAGGTATGCGACGTGAGAGTTCAAAAGAGCAGTGCTCATTGTAATAGCGACAGTATAGAGAGAGTGACGCAACAGTTCGACGGGCAGAAAGAGATTGAAGAGAATTACTGACAGAGAGAGAAAGAGTTCATAAGACGAAAAACCCTAGACTCTACCTTTTAAAGAAGCTGTATGAGTGGAACCACTTCAGATGTGTGAGGCGTACTCCATAAAGTGGGCGAACAACACTCCTATAAAGGGAGAGCAATTAGGGTGGTGTAAAAAAATCACAAAGGAGCCTATGAACCCAACCTCTTAGAAGCTTGTTTAGAAAGAGAAGTAATGTGATCCTTCCAAGAAAGATAACGCGAAAAAGATCCACGGAAAATATTAAGGAAATATGAAGGCTTGAGTTGTGTGTTTTCGAAGAAGGTATTATAGTTGTATGAAAGGTTGTGTCGAGTAGAGAAATAGAAAAACTGAATTTTTGAGGCATTGAAAAGAACCCTGTTTTCTCTGCCTTAATTTGAAATGCGAGAAAGATCGGAGTTCAGGTATCCAAGGCCGCCAATCTAGCGTCATTTAACAGTTGCTGGGAGGGGCAACAGTTAAATGACTTTTCATTACTCCTTTCAAACTGAAAGGAGTAATGAAGAGTGGATAAGTGATGAAGTAATAGAGAGAAGGTCATTAATGAAAAGTTGAAAATGTGTTGGGGATAGGACAGAACCCTGAGAAACCCCTATATTAATAGATTTAAAGGATGAACGGTAGCCGTCTACAACAGTTGCTATATAACGACTGGCAAGAAAATCAGAGAGAAGTATAGAAATCAAAGCTTTGTGCCAGAGCCTATCGAAGGCTTTCAATATGTCCAGAGCGACAGCAAAAGATTCACCGAAATGCCGAAGAGCAGAAGACCGAGAGTCAGAGAGAAGGGAAAGAAGATTACTAGTAGAGCGTTTCTTCCGAAAGCCATACTAGCGATCAGAGATAAGAATTTGAAGAACTGAAATGTTTCCAAATCTTCCTGTTAAGGATAGATTCGAAAACTTTAGAAAGAAAAGAGGTTAAAAAAATGGCACTGTAGTTGGAAAGTTGAGAAGGATTCCCCTTTTTCGGCACAGGTTGAACGAGCGCACATTTCCAGCAAGAAAGGAAGATTGATGTTGAAAGACAGAGACGGAATAGTTTACTAAGGTAGGGTGCAAGCTTAGAAGCACAAGTTTTGAGAATCACAGTAGGGTTACTATCAGGACCATTTGCCTTCTTATTGTTGAGAAGTTGGAGTTGGAGGGGGTTGAAGGAGGAGGAATAGCTCCGGAATTGTCTAAGTTTGAATTAGCGGCAAAAATTTGAGCAAAGAATTCAGCTTTAGAAGAAGAAAAAACGACAGTTGTGCCGTCGAAAGATACTAGATGAGGAAAAGAGGAATAAAATGTTAGATTTGACATTTTTTGGCAAAATGCCAGAAAGATTATAGTATTTTCTACGGTGAAAAGAGTTTTCGATGTTGTGGAGGATAGATGTTGCACGATTCCGGGATGAAATATTGGGTGAATGAGTTTTTGGAATTTGAAGACGACGGTAATCCCTGAAGACAGCATCTGCGCGAATAGCACGAGAACAAGAAGAGTTAAACCAAGGTTTGTTAGGTTTAGTAGAAGGGAAAGAATATGGAATATACTCCTCCATGCCAGAGAGAATCACCTCCGTAAAACGTTCTGCACACTCCGAGAGACACCTCCCACGGAAGCAATAATCATTCCATGAGAAATCAAAGAAGTACGACCGCAAGTCCGACCAGCTTGCAGCACCGAAATGCCACAAACGTTTCCTCGCACTAGGAGAAGGTCTTTCTTGCGGAAACTTGAAAAAATAGAAGATACAGTGATACGGTGGTCTGAGAAACCCACAAGTGGACAGAGTTTGACAGTATAAAGAGAAAGATTAGAAGTTAGAAAAAGGTCTAGAATGTTGGGTTCATCTCCAAGACGATCAGGGATACGAGTAGGGAGACGCACCAACTTCTCCCAATCGTTTTGGATAGCGAATTGGAAGGTACGTTCACCGACTGTATCACGAGAGCTAGAAGAAGGCCATTGGCGGTGGTGAACATTGAAATCACCTAATATGATATTTCAGAGAAGGAGAAGAAGAGAGAATGTGCCCTATTTTGGAGTTTAAATAGTCGACGAATTTATGATAGTCAGTAGAATTAGGAGATAAATAAACAGAACAAATGAATTTAGTCCTAAAATGGCAAGAGAGCTTAAGCACAAGGTCGAAATTTCGAAAGACCCCAAATCAGAGGCAGGAGAACAAACAACATCTCTGCACACGTACGCAGAACAACTGTCTTCTGCTGAAAATTGATCATAGTATGAGGAAACAAAGTGTTTACTGTCAGAACGCTCAAGTACCTGAGAGTTGGTCAGGAACAAAAGGTGAGGTTTGGAAGAAAAGTGATGATGTTCAAGAATGTGGAAATTAGATTGAAGACCACGAATGTTGCAGAAATTAATGAAAAAAAATAGACCGTGAATTAGGACAAGCTGACTGCCGAGTCCTGGTGACACCAACCCTATCACTGAAGGCCACGAACTCCCAAGTAGTGACGGAGAAAGGGGTGGATGAGGGGCTATATTTGGATTTTGCCCGTCGGGGCTTCTCCGAGGCTATTGTTGTTGACGCCATAATTCTTTTTTTTTTGTTTTTTTTTTTGTTTTAAAAGGGAATTGTCTGTAGTAGTTTTTTTTGTGTGTGTGAACGAGAGCCTTCTTCGTGAAGAAGAATGTGGAGAAAGGCGTTAAATGGTGTGTACTATTGAGCACTGGAGTGAGATGGGAAGTACCCGTAGCATCCCATATACCCAATGGTGGGTAATCTCATCGCCTCGAGAACGCTA
>SEYY01008620.1:22500-25000 GCA_009176605.1 Armadillidium nasatum | reverse complement strand
AGAGAGAACGGAGGTCAAAGAAATAGGACGGTAGTTGGAGGGTTGAGAGGGGTCCCCCTTCTTCGGCACAGGTTGAATGAGCGCAAGTTTCCAGCAAGAAGGGAAGGTTGAAGTAGATAGACAAAGACGAAATAGTTTACCAAGGCAGGGTGCAAGCTCGGAAGCACAAGTTTTGAGAACCACAGGAGGAATACCATCAGGACCGTACGCCTTCTTAGTATTAAGCTCAGAGAGAGCAGAAATGACATCTTTAGAAGAAATTCTAATTTTAGGCATAAATTGAGTTAGAGGGGGTTGAAGGAGGAGGAATAGCTCCGGAATCGTCTAAGGTTGAATTAGAGGCAAAAGTTTGAGCAAAGAGTTCAGCTTTAGAAGAAGGTAAAACAGCAGTTGTGCCATCGGAAGATATTAAAGGAGGGAAAGAGGAAGAAGCAAAGTTAGAGTTGACATTTTTTGCAAAATGCCAGAAAGAACGTGAAGAAGAGGAACCAGAAAGATTATTGCATTTTTTACGGAGAAAGGAGTTTTTAGTGTTACGAAGGATAGATTTTACACGATTCCGGGATGAAATATAAGTAGCGTGAGTTTCAGGAGTTTGAAGACGACGGTAATCCCTGAAGGCAGCATCCCTGCGGCGGATAGCACGAGAACAAGCAGAGTTAAACCAAGGTTTATTAGGTTTAGTAGAAGGGAAAGAATATGGAATGTATGCCTCCATGCCAGAGAGAATCACCTCGGTAATGCGTTCTGCACACTCCGAGGGACCCCTCCCACGGAAGCAATAATCATTCCACGGGAAATCAAAGAAATACGACCGCAAGTCCGACCAGCTTGCGGCACCGAAGTGCCACAAGCGTTTCCTTTCCGTAGAAGGGGGTCTTTCCTGCGGAAGACTTGAAGAGATAGGAGAGGATACAGAGATAAGAAGATGATCGGAGGAACCCAGAGGAGGAAAGAGTTTAACAGTATAAGGAGAAGGATTAGAAGTTAGGAAAAGGTCTAGAACGTTGGGTTCATCTCCAAGACGATCAGGGATACGAGTAGGGAGCTGCACCAACTGCTCAAGGTCGTTTTGGATAGCGAAATGGAAGGCACGTTCACCAGCTGTATCATGAGAACTAGAAGAAAGCCATTGGCGGTGGTGAACATTGAAATCACCTAATATGATGATTTCAGAGAAAGGAGAAGAAGAGAGAATGTGCTCTATTTTTGGAGTTTAAATAGTCGAAGAATTTAGCATAGTCAGTAGAATTAGGAGATAAATAAACTGAACAAATGAATTTAGTCGTAGAATGGCAAGAGAGCCTAAGCCATAAGGTGGAAAATTCGGAAGACTCCAAATTAGAGACACGAGAACAAACGACATCGTTGCGCACATATGCACAACAACCGCCTTTGGCTGAAAATTGAGGATAGAGACAGTAGGAGGAAACAGAATAGGGTTTGCTATCAGAACGCTCAAACATCTGAGTTTCGGTCAAGAATAAGAGATGAGGTCTAGAAGAAGAGAGGTGATGTTCAACAAAGTGGAAATTAGAGTGCAGACCGTTTTATGCGAATGATTGTGCAGAAAAAAAAAAAAATAAATAAAATTCATATATATATATATATATATATAATATATATATATATATATATATATATATATATATATATATATATATATATATATATATATATATATATATATATATATATATATATATATATATATATATATATATATATATATATATATATAAGCTCACTTAGAATCAACCAGAGTATGGGGATTCAGATTAAAATTCAATTAATCAAGAACAGACAATTTGAAAGTCAGAGGAAGTGGGAAATAGAAAAAAGGAGGTGTGTTTCCAGACTTTATCAGTAGTGTATATGTAAGAATGTGCATAGCGTTTAAACTTATAGGTTCAGAGAATAAAACTGAAAAAGGCTGAGACTCATGTAGAATGGCTAGTCAACACCAGCCCTTCTCAGGGGATTAAGTATGAGATTAGAGAGCTCGGGAGAGTTAGCTGTTGTATATTAGCGAGAGTATAAATAGAGTGATGTAAGAGTTCAACTGTATACGAAAACTATTGAAGAGAGTCATTGAGAACTGGAGAATTAATAATGGAAAAAGCCATTGATTGCACACAGAAGGACTGTGTGTGTGAGTTGAATCACATCAGATATGGAATGCATATGGCATTAAAAGTGGACGACTACAAAGCTGCTACAGAAAGACCGAAAAGATAATCAGAGAAAAGGAGATACCGAAAAAAGGAAGTTTAGAAATCAATGCTTTGGGCCAGACTGTATTGAATGTTTTCCGTATGTGACATTGAAAAAGAATCGCCGGTCGGAAAGAAAAGCAGAGAACTAAGAATCAAAAAAATGGAAAGTTGATCACCAGTAGAGGGTTCTTTGCCAAAGCTATACAGCATGATCAGAGATTATCAGAAGGATTGAGATATTTCCAAATCTTCTATTAAGGAAAGATTTAAAAACCTTGGAAATA
>SEYY01008619.1:22500-26806 GCA_009176605.1 Armadillidium nasatum | reverse complement strand
TTTTTAAATAAGTTTATGCAAATGCATAAGTTTTCTACATAGATTTTTTAATGAGACGTCACAATATAAAGTTTAGATTATAAATGTTTATTGCCATTAATTTAATCAATAAAATTTGATTTTTGTTTACACTGTTTTACATTTTAATCTTTTACAATAGAATATAATAATTACTCTTTTCATAACCAAAATATTAAAAGATTAAATAAATTACGATTCTACGTCATCATGCGTATCAAATCACAGAAAACGAAAAATTAAGGCAACATAAAAATTTATATATATATATATATATATATATATATATATATATATATATATATATATATATATATATATATATATATATATATATATATATATATATATATATATATATATATAGTATATATATATATATATATATATATATATATATATATATATATATATATATATATATATATATATATATATATATATATATATGTTGTGAAAAATTGCTTAATTTTAAATGTTCGAAAATTAACTATGAAAATTGTATTGAGTCATTTAGAATGAGTTATTTGTTATTCAAAAACGTTGGCTACACTTCGAATTATTATTATTATTATATATATATATATATATATATATATATATATATATATATATAATATATATATATATATATATATTATATATATATATATATATATATATATATATATATATATATATATATATATTATATATATATATATATATATATATATATATATATATATATATATATATATATATATATATATTCTGCAATCCCTCCTCCTACTCCTTCTCCTCTCAGGTGTCCCATTTCTCTACCTATAATTACTCATGATCGGGTACATGGGATCCTGAAATCTATGAACGTCAGGAAGGCCAGTGGCCCGGATGGCATTCCCCCTCGTGTTGTGAGGGAGTGTGCTTCCGAGTTGGCCCCTGTCCTCGTTCAGCTCTACTCTCTATGCCTTAATACTAATACTTTTTCTCTATGCTGGAAGCGTGCGTTGGTTCAGCCGATCCCCAAAAAAGGTAGCCGTTCTGACCCTTCTAACTATCGACCTATAGCTCTCACTTGTGTTCTATCTAAAATTTTTGAAACTCTCCTCAACTCTCATTTCCTGGATCATTTGGAGTCTCATTCTCTTCTCTCTGATCACCAGTATGGCTTTCGTCGCTCGAGGTCAACTGGTGACATACTTTCCTATCTCACTGATCTATGGTCTTCTGCCCTTAGGGACTTCGGGGAGTCTTGTGTGGTGGCGCTTGACATATCCAAGGCTTTCGACCGGGTATGGCATGCGTCACTGCTCTCTAAGCTCCCTTCCTTTGGGTTTCCTCCTTCTATATCTTACTCTTGTCTAGTTTTCTCTCAGATCGTTCCATTTCGGCAGTTGTAGATGGATCGACCTCTTCCTCCTTTTCTGTCAACTGTGGTGTTCCTCAGGGTTCTGTTTTCTCTCCAACCTTATTCCTACTTTTCATTAACGATCTTCTCCACTGCACTTCTAACTCTGTTCACTCTTATGCTGATGATTGAACTCTACATTCTTCTACTCATTTCAAATCTGCTCCCTCTTTTGCTTCTAGAGTTGCTTCTCGTCTTCAACTTTCCGATTCTATTCTTGCCGATCTGGATGGAATTTCCCGGTGGGGACATAGCAACCTTGTGAAATTCAACTCTTTAAAAACTCAACTTCTTTACATCTCCCTCTCAAAAACACCTCCTAACTTTCCTATCCTCTTCGATGGCTCTCCAGTCTCACCTGTAAATAACATTAACATTCTTGGTCTAAACATAAACAACAAACTGTCTTGTAAACCACATATTACAATGGTTGCTAAAGCTGCCTCTAAGAAGCTGGGAGTTCTGTTCAGGTTGCGAGAGTTTTTTTCTTCTGAGCAGTTACTCCAGATATATAAGGGTCTTATTCGCCCTTGTATGGAGTACTGTTCTCACATTTGGGGGGGCTCAGGCTCCTCCTCTCTTTTTCTGTCAACAGCGGTGTTCCTCAAGGTTCAGTTTTATCTCCAACTTTATTCTTACTTTTCATTAACGATCTTCTCAACTGCACTTCTCTGTTCACTCTTATGCTGACGAATCAACTCTACATTCTTCTACTCATTTCAAATCTGCTCCCTCTTTTGCTTCTAGAGTTGCTTCTCGTCTTCAACTTTCCGATTCTATTCTTGCCGATCTGGATGGGATTTCCCGGTGGGGCCATAGCAACCTTGTGAAGTTCAACTCTTTAAAAACTCAACTTCTTCACATCTCCCTCTCAAAAACACCTCTCAACTTTCCTATCCTATTCGATGGCTCTCCCGTCTCACCTGTAAATAACATTAACATTCTTGGTCTTAACATAAACAATAAATTGTCTTGGAAACCACATATCACAATGGTTGCTAAAGCGGCCTCTAAGAAGCTGGGAATTCTGTTCAGATTGCGAGAATTTTTTCCTTCTGAGCAGTTACTCCAAATATATAAGGGTCTTATTCGCCCTTGTATGGAGTACTGTTCTCACATTTGGGGGGCTCCATCTTTTGGATAGGGTTGAGTCTAAAGCTAAAAGATTAATAAACTGTCCCCTACTTTCAAACTCTCTTGACCCTCTGTCCCTGCGACGTGACGTTGGCGCGCTATCTCTTTTCTACAGGTACTACAATGGCAGATGCTCGAGGGAATTGGCCTCTCGCATTCCTCCACCGTTGCGTCGTCCTCGTTGCACGAGGGGTGCCCTGCTTTCGCACCAATTTTGTGTGGACGTAGGGAATCCCAGGCTAGCCCGTTGTGGTACCTCCTTCTTTCCAGCCACCTCTATTCTGTGGAATTCTCTACCATCTTCCATTTTTCCAACTGTATTTAATCTTCCACTCTTCAAGTCTTCCGTCTGCGCCACCTGAGGGCTGTGCGTTAGGTTTGTGTGTTTGTGTGAGTTTTGTCCTTGTGTGTGTGCCCCCTCCTTGAAAAGGGCTCTGCCCGTGAGTGGTGGCGTTTTGTATAAAATATATATATATATATATATATATATATATATATATATATATATATATATATATATATATATATATATATATATATATATATATATATATATATATATATATATATATATATATATATATATATATATATATATATATATATATATATATATATATATATATATATATATATATATATATATATATATATATATATATATATATATATATATATATATATATATATATATATATATATATATATATATATATATATATATATATATATATATATATATATATATATATATATATATATATATATATATATATATATATATATATATATATATATATATATATATATATATATATATATATATATATATATAATAATAATAATAATAATAATAATAATAATAATAATAATAAAATAACTGTCTGAAGGCTAAAATTTGAAAGTCTATCTTGAATATGAATTAATTTTTCTTTATTGATATATTCAAATAATAGTCTATGAAAACACGTTGCAAAGTTTGCTTGATTTATCAATTGACGAATCACATTAAACTTTGATGAAACTACGTCTACGTCACGGATTTGGAAAAGTACGATCGAACCTTGTACAATTGTCAATTACACTAAGATCTGCGTTAGTATACTTCGTATATTTTAGCTTATTTTCTTTCTTTAATTAAATTATTAAAAGATTAACTCAAATCATTAGCCATTGTCTAAAGGACGCCAATCCTAGATAACTAAATTTCCAATTTGTGAATTCTTGTATTTCAGTAACTTTACAATAACAAATATTTATTATTCTTTTAAATTTTTAATTTTTAGTAAAGAAATTTACTAAATTTCCTAAAATATTAATAAAACGTAAAAAAAACATGTTCTCAAAACTTTTGCGATAACTTATTTATTTTATAAAAAAATTAAAACTATGCATTTATATAAATTACTTTTTCATCAAATTACACCTAACTATTTTTAAACCTTTATTAAAAAAGAATTGAAAGGGACTTCTAAATAAAAAAATAGTAATAATAATAATAAAACAAGTTTGCAAGGATAATATCTATATATATATATATATATATATATATATATATATATATATATATATATATATATATATATATATATATATATATATATATATATATATATATATATATATATATATATATATATATATATATATATATATATATATATATATATATATATATATATATATATATATATATATATATATATATATATATATATATATATATAATAACCTAACATTCGTTCACTATATAATCTCCTTTTC
>SEYY01008619.1:2500-7500 GCA_009176605.1 Armadillidium nasatum | reverse complement strand
TATATATATATATATATATATATATATATATATATATATATATATATATATAATAATTAAATTCTGCTAACTCTCTCGCAGACCGAATACATTAAACATCAATGTTTAAAGTTTGCTATAGGGGAATCGAACCCGGGCCCTATAGCACAAAAGCATAGCATTTTACTATTACGCTGCTGGCGTAGTGGTAAAACGCTATGCTTTTGTGCTATAGGGTCCGGGTTCGATTCCCCTATTGCAAACTTTTAAACATTGATGTTATATATATATATATATATATATATATATATATATATATATATATATATATATATATATATATATATATATATATATATATATATGAGAATGGTAAAAAAAAAACGTATTTTTTTTTTTTTTTTTTTTTTTTTTTTGTGAATATAATTTAAAATTAAGGCAATCATTTGTTTTCATATTATTATTTCATTTCGTACTGAAATTTATAAATTTAATTTACGTAATAATAATAAACAATGATAATAATAATAATAATAATAATAATAATAATAATAATAATAATAATAATAATAATAATAATAATAATAATAATAATAATAATAATAATAATAATAATAATAATAATAATAATAATAATAATATAATAATAATAATAATAATAATAATAATAATAATATAATAATAATAATAATAATAATAATAATAATAATAATAATAATAATAATAATAATAATAATAATAATAATAATAATAATAATAATAATAATAATAATAATAATAATAATAATAATAATAATAATAATTATAATAACAGCCTCAATCAGCCCTTAACTTTATTATTACTGTCATCAAATTCAAAAGTTTTGTAAAAGTATAAATAGCATGTTATATCATTTTTAATTGAAATATTTTTTCATTTTGTCTTAACATCACGATTAAATAACTTAAAATATTTACTTTAATAAAAAAAAAAACAAAAAATTTACATCTATAAATAGATTTATATCTATAAATTTATCTTTATAAAAAAAATTTATATTATAGTTTCCCATTGTATTTTAAAAAATATAAATTTTTATATTCTGTTTTTATGATTTAGAAAAAATTATTATATTTTACTTTAAACTTTTAGTTTATAATATATAACATACGTTTATTATTAAAATATTATTTTTTATGAGGTTTCAAAACCATGTTCAGTATGCGTTCTTATGAAAGTTACATTTTTAATAATAACCACATATTTTTGTGTAGATAAACCTCTAATAAGTGATGAAGATGATAGTTTATCAATATGTAAATGTATGTGACTGTATTCCATATAAAAACAGAAGATAGGTTAAACGAGAAGACGTCTGTTTATTGTAGTGTTTTGTACTACAGTCTTTCATATTACAATACATTCTAATCATGGTATAAATATACATTTGCAACTGTGTTACACACAACGGCATAAAAAATGTTTAGCAAAAAATAATATATATATATATTTTTGTAGTGTTTAGCAATACATTCCTTGGTGATGATAATAATTATATATATAATTAATAAGAAGTGGATGGAGGAAGAGGGTTCCATGGATGTGCCCCTCAAACCATCTTCGATTCACTAATTGGGTCTCAATTTATTTTTTAATTTGATGAGAAAATATTGTGTTTGTGCATGTTCGTGCGTGTGTGTGTATGGGTGTGTGTGTGTGTGTGTGTGTGTGTGTGTGTGTGTGTGTGTGTGTGTGTGTGTGTGTGTGTGTGTGTATGCAAATCTGAAAGATTTTACATTTGAGAGTTGAAAAGTGGAAGGTGCCCACAGATTTTACCTTTTAGCAATCAAAACCTATAGTACATTTGGGGTAGAGATTGAAAGGGACTACCATAGCACTCCTTAGGTCGAATAGATGGTCTTCTTCTTCCTTATATATATATATATATATATATATATATATATATATATATATATATATATATATATATATATATATATATATATATATATATATATATATATATATATATATATATATATATATATATATATATATATATATATATATATATATATATATATATATATATATAATTAAGAAAGCAAGAACAAAGATTTTAAGGTATATGAGATAAAATATCAGTCTTCAGCCAGGTTTTTTTTTTTAATTCTATTTTCAAAAGATCAAAATGAAAGCAACATTAATTAAGAAAACCAAAAGACTCTTTCCTAAATGATTCTCTCCGGTTTTTGATGTTTTTATTTTAAACATTTTGTAATCAAGAAATTTTTGAGGGAAATATTAGGTATTTCCTTTAAAAAAAAAAAAAATTACAAAAAAAAAAAAAAAAAAATTACAAAAAAAAAAAAAAAAAAAAAAAAAAAGATTATAAAAATTCTCTTTTTTTTTTTTTCCTGAAGCTTCTAATTTATTTGTTACAATAATAAAGTAAATAATCTTCTCCGAAAATTTTAACAGTGGATTCAGTTACTATATTTATAATAATATCCTTACAACCAGTGGTAGTTCTAAGGTCGTTGGGGTTTCATATATATATATATATATATATATATATATATATATATATATATATATATATATATATATATATATATATATATATATATATATATATATATATATATATATATATATATATATATATATATATATATATATATATATATATATATATTCTTCTGTAATTACCACTCTTTATATATATATATATATATATATATATATATATATATATATATATATATATATATATATATATATATATATATATATATATATATATATATATAAAATTTGGACCTCATACTCTAAACTAAGCAAATTTGAAAGTTAGCTTATCACAAGTTGAATATTTATTTAATCACTATTGAGTATTAAAATTTTTAAAATTAACTATAAAATTGTTTATATATTTTAAGTATAATAATTTTAAAAATTAATGTGTAACTATTTAATAAAAATTTAAAAGATTTAAAAGTTGAAATTGAAATTTGAAAAACAAAAAGTTCACAAAAGTATTTTTTATAATGGTTAGAGTTAGGCTCGTTCAGAATTTCAGAATATATATATATATATATATATATATATATATATATATATATATATATATATATATATATATATATATATATATATATATATATATATATATATATATGTGTGTGTGTGTGTGTGTGTGTGTGTGTGTGTGTGTGTGTGTGTATATATCTCTGCTCAAATGTGCAGAATATTACATTTTTCATTCATCCAATTGTGCAGTAATTTTTTTAAATCTTACATATATATATATATATATATATATATATATATATATATATATATATATATATATATATATATATATATATATATATATATATATATATATATATATATATATATATATATATATATATATATATATATATATATATATATATATATATATATATATATATATATATATATATATATATATATATATATATATATATATATATATATATATATATATATATATATATATATATATATATATATATATATATATATATATATATATATATATATATATATATATATATATATATATATATATATATATATATATATCGTTACTAATTTTTATAAGTTGTCCTTAATTTTTCGTTTCCTGTGATTTGATACGCATGATGACGTAGAATCGTAATTTATTTTAATCTTTTAATATTTTGGTTATAAAAAAATTAATTATTAAATCCTATTGTAAACGATTAAAACGTAAAACAGTGTAAATAAAAATCAAATTTTATTTATATAACTTATGGAAATAAACATTTCTAATCTAAGCTTTAAAGTGACTTCATATTTAAAAATTGATATAGAAAACTTTTAATTTTGGGTATACTTTTTTAAAAAAATATATAATTTATAATTAATATATATATATATATATATATATATATATATATATATATATATATATATATATATATATATATATATATATATATATATATATATATATATATATATATATATATATATATATATATATATATATATATATATATATTGCTTTGGTTTCAAGGGCTAACCTTACTAACGAATTACATATGACATTCTTTCAGGCTATAATGACCATGAGATATGAAATTTTTAATAATAATGATAATCATTAAAATAATAATAATAATAATAATAATAATAATAATAATAATAATAATAATAATAATAATAATAATAATAATAATAATAATAATAATAATAATAATAATAATAATAATGATAAAAATAAAATAATAATAATAATAATAATAATAATAATAATAATAATAATAATAATAATAATAATAATAATAATAATAATAATAATAATAAATAATAATAATAATAATAAAAATAAAAATAATTATAATAATTATAATAATAAAAATATAATTAAAATAATAATAATAATATATAATAATAATAATAATATATAATAATAATAATAATAATAATAATAATAATAATGATGAAAATGATTATAATAATAACACACTATATAGACAAGGTATAAAAGACAAGTCTAGTGAGTCTTATTAAACATTCAATTTAAGTTGGTGTTTGATTATTTTCTTTTTTTTTTTTTTTTTTTTTTTTTTGCAACCGTGGCAATTTTTTAATAACAAACCACCTTTTTATTTATTTTCCAAATATTTTGTTGCAATAAACCTATTTAATATATATATATATATATATATATATATATATATATATATATATATATATATATATATATATATATATATATATATATATATATATATATATATATATATATATATATATATATATATATATTATATATATTATAATTTTTTATTTTATATTAAATATTTTTTTCGTTTTTTGGGGGTCATGCTTTACAAATAATGTAAATTTCGTTACAATCCGACCGGGGTAGATATACTGCATCAGATCCCATATATATATATATATATATATATATATATATATATATATATATATATATATATATATATATATATATATATATATATATATATATATATAT
>SEYY01008618.1:22500-35647 GCA_009176605.1 Armadillidium nasatum | reverse complement strand
AATAATAATAATATAATAAATAATAATAATATAATAATAATAATAATAAAATAATATAGAATAAAGATAAATAGCTCTGCTTAATATTATTCTTTTGATTTGTGAGTAAAGCTTTCAATGGTCTTTCGTTTTTTAAATTTTGAAGGTAGTTCAATAAAAATCTTTTCTGATTTATAGGTCACTGATTGTCTAACTTTTTTCAATCAATAGAATGGAGTTTTTATATGCGAGTTATTTCGCAAGTTTAAAATGCCTTTCTCTTCGAATTTGGTTGCTCTGAAGGCTAGATATTAAGAAGTTCAAAGAATTATTATTATTAAAATTTTATGTTGTTGCTTTAATAGGGATGGATTTAGTAAATGATGAAACAAAGATTTTTAGTTTTCTAAATAAATGGGTATGAGATCAGTGGTTTGACTAAAATAAGTAATTCGTAATAATTTGCATTTATTTTTTAACTAAAAGAACCTAAATTAAAACGTTGGAATACAATTATTTATTACAGTTATTTTTTTCCCCTTTTTGGTATACATAATCTCATATAGTCTAGTCCTGTTTAAATGGACATTGCTTATTTTTTTTAAGCCAAGTTTGAGAGTTCTTGCAAATTGGGTAGAAAGGTTTTGTTTTATACTACCTTATGTTAGACTCCAGTTAAAATTTACCTAAATGACTTTAATTAATAAGCTTTTATCAAAATTTAATTTCTTGGAAATACTAAATCCCACAAATTCCCCTATATTTTATCTATTTGAAGAATATTTTGAATGGTGAGTTATTATATTGTGTAATTTTTATCAATTGCTTCTTATTTAAGCTAAATCTTTATTAAAATTAAGTTTTATTACTTAGTAGAGCAGTCACAATACTGTATATTAGGTCTTTCTCGGGGAATTTGGGCGTAAATACAATTCCCAAGCAGTATGTGTATTTTTGAGACTTTACATGAACGTGCTAATATTTATATATATATATATATATATATATATATATATATATATATATATATATATATATATATATATATATATATATATATATATATATATATATATATATATATATAATAGTATCTTCAAATGAGATTCGGCTCAGAGGGTCTTACTAAGTTATGTTCTATTTCTCAAATGTTGAATATGGGATTATATTTAGGCATTTGTCTTTATACTCCATCATTAGCATTATCTTCGGTAACAGATCTTCCTAATTGGGCTTCCATTGTATGTCTTGGCCTCGTTTGCACATTTTACATTTCGATTGTAAGTAAAATAAGATTCTAAATTAGAAATCTAAATTTGAATATATATAAATAAATTTATTAAAAAGCGTAACGTAATTCTAATATATATATATATATATATATATATATATATATATATATATATATATATATATATATATATATATATATAATCTGCTTTTGAGGATTCGAACCAGGGCTCAAAAGATGAAATCCCGAAGCGTTAACCACTACACCAACTGATGGTACAAAAGGAGAGAATCCAGAACTTCTACTGGGCATATCGCCTAGTGAGAAGTCCCAGAAAAACCCCCAGTAGAAAAATGCCAGTAGAAGTTCTAAATTCTCTCCTTTTGTACCATCAGTTGGTGTAGTGGTTAACGCTTCGGGATTCCATCTTTTGAGCCCTGTTTGAATCCTCAAAAAGCAGATTACATAAGTATACCAATGATTCCACGGTTAGTTATATGCATTTATATGCATATATAGTGCAATTAAAATATATATATATATATATATATATATATATATATATATATTATAATATATATATATATATATATATATATATATATAATATATATAATATAGAGAGCAACGATTTTGAAGGGATTGCGAGTACTATTTGAGGAAGAGCAAGTGCCATCTGAAGGGAAACGAGGAGGGTGCCAGTGCCATGTGGGGGGGGGAGAAATCAGCTGGCTCTTCCTGAGCATATTTTGATTGAGTGAGAACTGAGAGGAATGGAAGGGCTCCTCTCCCTCCTCACGCTCTTTCTTGAGGCATTTAATCCCGATAATCCCGTAATTAATAATGCTGACTCCCTAAATCCGTTAATTTATACCTAATTAATTTTGTTAATCCCTTTAATCCTTTAAGGCCCGACCCTTTTCCGTTTGTACGTAGCGCCAGGCTTGTACCACCCCTCTTTTTGGCTCTCATTGCACAACCGCACCCGAGCCAGTTCTTAACATACTCTTTCCTGAGTTCCATTTCAAAAGTTATCTACCATCTTCTAGCAACTTGTAGCACGTGACGCCTTTGCTAGATCATGCCAGTATTGTCAGAGGAGTAGGGTAAGTGCCAGTGGCAGGTGGCACTGAGGGTGAGGCTACACTTGTGAGAACTATTGGTGATGAAGTCACCGGTGAGTGTGCATTCGCATGCGCACACGCAGACACATGTACACACATACAAATATACACACACAAACACACCTGACCCTGTGAAGTCAGGTCACTGGGTTATCATGAGACTATGATGTCATCCATCCACCATCTTAAATTTCTGATCACGCGGTTTTATTCTCCGTAGATTTTATAGAATGATTTATAGAATGACGTTGTGATATGAAATGAATTGATTGGATACTGCCAATACATGGTTATTTTATGCGTCACCTTAGATGAGTCATAAACATGAAATATCAGGTATTGATGGGCTACGATACAAATATCATTCAAGTGATTTGTGCATCATAGAAACAAATTACATTTAGGTTTTTGGGAATAACGTGGTAAAGTAAATAATTATGTAAATGTAGTGAGTCATAAACAGAAAATATCAGGAATTGAATATTGGTAAGGTGAAACCAAGTGGTCTAGAGGAATTCCACGGAGGTGAAAACCACATGGACAGAAATCCAAGATGGATGAAACATATGTTCCTATTGAACTGACATTCATCATATATAAAAATATGTTAAATATTGAAAAAATTAATAAACTCAGTTACGTCAATTAAGTTTAGGAAAATAAATAATTCCACGAATTGTAAATCATGTCAGAACTTGAAAGCCATGCATCAAAGAAAACGCCTGACGACCCAAGAATTTATGACGTTACATATCAAAATATTGTATGACGTCACATATGAAGTTGCAATATTACATTTCGTATTTTTAATAAGATTATGAAAAATATATTTAAAATAAAAATATTTAAAATTTATTTCTGAAAGATTTTCTTTTGTTAGTGAATATTTAATAAGTGAAAATGTGTTTACTTTCCATCTTTGGTTTATGAATTCTTGATTTTTAATGTTTTATCTATGTGCATGGAGAGTTTGCACGCATACATGGTATGGACATGTGTGTTTGTACCTGCTCCCCATACATGTTTAAGTGTTTTACTTCATCAGGGCGTAAAATATTCTTATAAATTTAAGAAAAAATAAAAAAATAATAATAAAAATAAAAAATACACAAAAAAAAAATCCAAGATGGCTGATGGCTGCGACCACGTGATCAGAAATCCAAAATGGCAAAAATGCCTAATCCAAATTGATGGATGTCAAATCCAAAACGACTGATGCCAAATAGAAGATGGCGGAAACTAATCGTGAAAAATCTTCGAAGATCAAAACCACGTGATTAGAAATTCAAGATGATGGATGGAAAAAGTCATAGTCTAATGATAACCCAGAGCCATGACGCCACAGGGTCAGGTGTGTGTATATATATGCACATGTGTACTTATGTTTACATGTGTGTTTGTGTATACATGTGTGCCCGTGTGGGCATGCGCACACGCTTGTGACGTCATCACCGGTGGCCTTCACAAGCGTAGCCTTACAATCAGTGCAAGCTGCCACTGACACTCTCTCGCACCATGTTTGTTAGATCTAACAAAAGTTTAACTTGCTAGGAGTTGCTAGAAATTGCTAGATAAAGGTAGAAAAGACACTCAGGAAAGAGCATGAGTTAGGCAAAGACTCTGGCGTGGGCTTGACGTGATGGTCAAAAAGAGAGGTGGCCCGTGCCTGGTGGTACGTACAAAGGAAAAATAAAAGGGTGGTACGTTCCTGGCGGCATGTACAAAGGGAGAAATGGAGGGCTGAAAGGCTAAAGAGGATTAACATAATTAATTAGTTGTCATAATTATCGGATTAGGGGAACTAGCATAATTAATTAGGCGATTATCAGTATTAATAAGATTAAAATACCTAAGGAAAGAGCGTAAAGAGGTGGGATGAGCCCCCTTTTGATTTCAGAGAGCTCCTTCCCCCTTTTCCAACCACATTTTCCCCTCACTCAAAATATTTTCAGGAAAGAGGCCACCGATTTTTCCTCAGATGACACTGGTACTCATCCCTCGTTTCCCCTCAGATAATACTTTCACTGCCTTTAGAAGTCGGGCCCTACCATATATATATATATATATATATATATATATATATATATATATATATATATATATATATATATATATATATATATATATATATATATATATATATATATATATATATATAATATATATATATATATATATATATATATATTAGGGAGGAGTAAAGGCTGTTGTTTACACAGACGTAGTTCAAACTCTTATCATGTTCATTGGAATCTTGGCTGTTATTATTGTGGTCTGCATCGAATTGGGAGGAGTAGGCGCGGTGTTCGATATTGCCGAAAAAGGAGAAAGAATTGAAATTTTTAAGTATACTATTTATTTTTTTTTAATTTTTATTTTAATATTTATGTTCTTAAATAATTTTTCCTTCCTCAGATTTATTCAGGCTATTTTTCTATATCTTTCCATAATAACTGTTCCATTCTCTAACAACTAACTACCTTGTTTACGATTACTCTCCGTCTTTTCTTTTTTTCCTTTTGGCAATTTTGTAAAGAACATTTTTTTTCCATCCAAATATCTTCATATATAAAAATTGGAGTAATTTAAACTCATAATAATAATAATAATGGTAATAAAGATAATAATAATAATAATAATAATAATAATAATAATAATAATAATAATAATAATAATAATAATAATAATAATAATAATAATAATAATAATATATAATAATAATAATAATAATAATAATAATAATAATAATAATAATATTAACAAAATCAATAATAATATTAAGAATGGTAATAATAATGATAATAATAATAATAATAATAATAATAATAATAATAATAATAATAATAATAATAATAATAATAATAATAATAATAATAATAATAATAATAATAATAATAATAATAGAATAATAATAATAAAAATAATTATAATCATAATAATAATAATAATAATAATAATAATAATAATAATAATAATAATTAATAATAATAATAATAATAATGATAATACTAGTAATACTACTACTACTAATAGTAATAATAAATTTGATAATAATAATTTCTATGAAAAAACAAACTAATTGGCGATCTCTTCCTCCGTTTTCTTTCATAGATGGTGTTCCTCAGTGGTTCTATCTCCAATTTCATTCTTCCTTTTCATCAACGGTCTTCTCAGCTCCACTACGAACTTTGTCCATTCTTATGCCGATTACTCAACTCTATATTTTTTCACTCATTTCAAATCTTCTCCCTCTGTTGTTTCTAGAGTTGTTTCTTGTCTTCAGTTTTCTGATTTTATTATTGCTGGTCATTACGGGTTTTCAAGATTGGGTCACATTCACTTTGTGACTTAACTCATTAAAAACTCAACTTCTTAACGTTTCCCTCTCTAAAACACTTCAAACTTTCGACGGCCCTCCTTTCTTACCAGTAAACAACAAAAACATTCTTGAACAAAATATAGACAATAAATTGTTTTAGAAATCTCATATTACAACACTTTCTAGGACGGTCGAAAAGAATCTGAGAGTACTGTTCAGGATAAAGAAGAGTTACTTCAACTGTATAAGAATCTTCTTATGTAGATGAGATACTGTTCTCACATTCGCAAGAGCTTTGGTTCTTCCTATGTTTTGGATAGGGCTGAAACTAAGACTAAAGACTTAAATAATAAACTATAACTACTTTAAAACTCTCATGACTCTCTTTCTCTGCCATGCGACGTTGGTTCACTCTCTCTTTCCTACTGACATTACAAAGGCAAATGCTCGAAGGAGTTGATCTTTCACATTCCATTCCCACTGGTTCGTCCTTGTAGCATATAGAGCTCTTTGTTTTCTCATGAATTTTTTTAATATATTGTAAATCCCAGTCCTGTCGACTGTGATTTCTCCTTTTTTAAAGCCACCTTCGTTTTATAGAATTCTGTGCTATCATCTGCTCTTTATACTGCATTTAATCATCCTCTCTTAAAAGCCACTGTCTGAACACCTGAGACAGTTGCGTTAGGCAAGGGCTGGGTGGAATTTTATTCTCTCTTGTTTTTAAGATATATACCCTGCCTGAAAAAGGCTCACCCCGGTGACAAAAAGTGAAAAAAGGAAAAAATAACTAATTCTGCTACTACTATTAGTAGTACTTAAAATAATAACTGTATTCACAATAATAATAATAATAATAATAATAATAATAATAATAATAATAATAGTAATAATAATAATAATAATTATAATAATAGCGATTACAATAATAACGATAATAATAATAATAATAATAATAATAATAATAATAATAATAATAATAATAATAATAATGTAATAAAAATAAAGTAATAATAATAATGATAGATAATGATAATAATAAAAATAATAATAATAATAATAATAATAATAATAATAATAATAATAATAATAATAATAATAATAATAATATAATAATAATATATAATAATAATAAATAATATATAATAATAATAATAATAATAATAATTATTATAATGATATTAATAATAATAAATAATAATAATAATAATAATAATAATAATAATAATAATAATAATAATAATAATAATAATAAATAATAAAATAATAACAATAATAATAAATTATATTATATATATATATATATATATATATATATATATATATATATATATATATATATATATATATATATATATATATATATATATATATATATATTATATATATATATATATATATATATATATATATATATATATATATATATATATATATATATATATATATATATATATTTATATTATATATTATTATATATATATATATATATATATATATATATATATATATATATATATATATATATATATATATATATATATATATATATATATATATATATATATATATATATATATATATATATACCGTAAACCATTCATCTTTAAGAAGCTTTTAAAAATTCTTTAAAATTTTTTGTACCTTTTCCTTGTAATCCAACTATTTTTATATATATATCAGGCAAAAAAATTGTAAAATAAACAAGCACATTCTCTCTACACGATTAAAAACGAGAAACTGTTTACTGCTGTGGATTTTACTGATATTTGTCATAAAAGAAACGGGATTGATGGCGTATATATTAGCACATGTGGGTAACAATATTATACGTAGAATACATACTGAGATTGAAAGGCAGGAAAAATTATGCCTACCTTAATGTACAAAAAATTAAAAATTAACCTTTTATAATTTTGTCGGATTAGGTGCATATTATGCCCAAGAAGGAACATTTTGCTCGAAAACAATAAAAAACCTTTGTACATTGAAAACCTATTTAATATAATAATAATAATAATAATATAAATAATAATAATAATAATAATATATATAATATATAATAATAATAATAATAATATATAATATAATAATATATATAATAATATATAATAATATATATATATATATATTATATATATATATATATATATATATATATATATATATATATATATATATATATATATATATATATATATATATATATATATATATATATATATATATATATATATATATATATATATATATATATATATATATATATATATATTTCAGTTTTGACATGAGCCCATTCGCGAGACATACTTTTATAAGTGTTCAAGTTTTAGGACTGTATTTCATAACAAGTGTTGTTGGCATTTCTCAACCTCAGTTTCAAAGATTAAATAGTGTTAGAAGCTTGAAAACATCACAAGGGTAATTAATATATGTAGAAGAAAATACTTTCAATACACAATATAAAATATATCTTCAATTTAAAATATAAAAATCTTATTCTTTCCAGGTTATGTGTTATGTTTTTCGTTGGACTTGTCATCTTATGGTCACTGTTTTATTTTACTGGTCTTGTTGCTTATGCAGCTTATGCAGATTGCGATCCTCTTGCTACAAAGCAGATTGAAAAAGCAGATCAAATTGTTCCTTTTCTTGTTGCAGACAAACTGAAACACTTACCTGGAATGGCTGGGCTTTTCGTTGCAGCTGTTTATGGTGCCGTGCTGAGGTATATATATATATATATATATATATATATATATATATATATATATATATATATATATATATATATATATATATATATATATATATATAGTATTTAAAACCACTTTAATTAAAAATTTAAAAATTAAAACACTAAAAAGATACCAACATTAAAGATAAAAAAAAAAATAATCAACAACGGAGGATTAATTAAAAACAAAAATAAAGTAGCAACAGTTTCAGAGACGCAATTCCTGTCTCCCTTATCAGGCCAACAGTAAGAAAAGAGAAAGGCACCAACATGACGTTGCAAAGATAATGGGTCAAGTGAATTAGAAAGAGCGGAACAATTCATAAGTCTTTTAGCCTTTGACTCGGCCCCATCCAAAAGACGGGTGATACCTGAGCCACGCCAGATATGAGAGCAGTATTCCATTCAAGGGTAAATGATGCCCTTGTCTAATTAGAGTAACTGCGAAAAGGTAAAATATTCTAGCAGCCTAAACAGAACTATCAGCTTCTTTGAGGCAACCCTAGAAACCATTGTGATGTGAGGTTTCCAAGACATTTTTTTTGTTTATGTGAAGGCCAAGGATGCTTATATTGTCAATAGAAGAGACGGGAGAACCATCGAAAGAAATGGAAAAGTTAGGAGGTGTCTTTGAGAGGGAGTTTTTGAGTTTTTAAACAGTTGAATTTTCCAAGGTTGAAACAACTCCACTGGGAAATTCTATTCAGATCAGCAAGAATGGAATTGGAAAGATGAAAACGAGAGGTAACTCTAGATGCAAAAGAGGGAGAAGATTTGAAATGAGCAGAAGAATGGAGAGTCGACTCATCGGCATATGAAGGGGTTAGATGAGCAGTTGAGAAGATCATTAATGATAAGTAGGAATAGAGTAAAAAACAAGACAGAACCCTGAGGAATACAACTATTGACAGGAAATAAAGAAGAAATCGCCCCATCAAAAACAGTCGAAATGGAACGATTAATAGGAAAGCTAGATATAAGTAAGAAAAGAAAAGGGGAAACCCAAAGGAGGGAAGCTTGGAAATAGTGACGCATGTCGTACCAGGAAAATGACTTAGATATGTCAAGCTCCTCCACACAAATCTCCACATGGTCTCAAAGAGTAGAAGACCATAAACCTGTGAGACAGGAAAGTATACCCTTAGTTGACCTTGAACGTCGAAAGCCATACTGATGGTCAGAAAGAAGGAAATGGGATTCCAGATGATCTAAGAAATGTGAATTGAGAAGGGTTTTAAAAGATCTTAGACAGAATACAAGTGAGAGCTATAGGATCGATAGTTTGAAGGATTAGAGCGACTTCCTTTCTTCGGAATAGGTTGGACTAACGCGCTCTTCCAACACAGAGGAAAAGTACTAGTATTGAAGCATAGAGAGAAAAGTTTAACGAGTGACTGTGCCAGCTCAGAAGCATACTCCCTTAAAACTCGGAGAGGAATGTCATTCGGGTCGCTTGCCTTTCAAACATTCATAGATTTCAGAAGTCCATGCACTTTATTCGAGGAGAGGAACTTTTCTAGGGAGAATGCACCTAGGATCTCCAAGTAGGATCAAACCTGCGCCCTCAAGCTCGTAAGTCAATCACTCTACCATTGGAGCCACGGTAGATGGTATGGGACATCTGTGAGAAGAAGTAGAAGGAAGATTAGCAGAGTAGTTCAGGATTAAATTAGATTTAAGCATAAGAGATTAACCTTTTCAGTTGGAGTGTTAGCAACAGATCCATCAGAGCGAATAAGATTGGAAAAGAAAGAATAGTATATATATATATATATATATATATATATATATATATATATTATATATATATATATATATATATATATATATATATATATATATATATATATATATATATATATATATATATATATATATATATATATATATATATATATATATATATATTTCTAATTTAGAAGTACAATTTTAACAGGGTGAAGGAAAAGGCAAATTAGGCACATTGTTATTTTAAACATGTGCAGGCAAATATTTATATTTGCCTATCGATATATTATTATCATTTAATATTTTTTTCTTCTAATTTTGCAACACCCTATATTGTATATATATATATATATATATATATATATATATATATATATATATATATATATATATATATATATATATATATATATATAAAATTTACGTGTTTTGTAGCTCAGTTTCCTCTCAAGCCAGTGCATTTGCTGCTTTAGTTTGGGAAGATTTCTTATGCAACTGGATATGGTTTAGAAAAAACATTGGAATCTCTGCGACAAATGTTACAAGACTTCTTTGTAAGTATTAATTGAAAGCTGCTATTGCTTTAATACGTTTGAAACTTTTTGAATTGAAGTTTTTATGTTTAAATTTAATTCTGGTAAATAGGCTCTGCAACCCGACTCGGAATTATGCGCATTGGTCAGTGTGCTCACCCGTACGGTTAGAAAATAGAATAGAAACAGTTGAACACAATACATTTTATTGGAAGGCATGTTTACATTACAATGTGTGTTCAAACAGTCTGCCCTATGCCTTATTACCTGCCTGATACCGTTGCAGCAATGGTGGTTCCATTTTGTCGACCACGCCAGGATTCTGTGTAATGTGGTGAAACGTATCATTGATACGGGCAATCAGCTGAGCTCTAGAGGTAACTGGAGTTTCATACACCACTCCTTTGACAAGCCCCCAAAGAAAAAAGTCAAGGGACGTCAGGTCAGGTGAATGCAGCAACCATGCAACAGGACCTGTACGTCCAATCCAATAATCCAATGTTAACTGCGCCAGCGCATGAATACAGAAGTGTATTGGTGCGCCATTATGCTGGAAACAGAGTTGTCGGTGAACCTCAAGCTGTACGTTGTCCAGCAGATCCGGAAGTACAGTCTGCAAGAACTGTAGGTAGGTAGCTCCCGTTAACCTTACAAGCAGGATTACAGGCCCCAGCAAATGTCGGGCAACAATATCAGCACATATGCTCACAGAAAACCGTTGTTGATGATGTCGAACAACAATCGCATGTGGGTTCGCATAATATCAGTCGTTGCTATTCCGGAAATTAAATAACCTTCAAGAATAAAATAGGCTTCATCTGAAAATAACGCGTGCGGTGCATGGAAAAAGCGACATCCATTTGCACAAAGTGCATGCGAAGCGTATAATCGCATGGTCCTAGGGATTGACATTTCTGAAGGTGATAAACATGTAAGTTGCATTCCCACAGAACATTCCATTTAGATAGGTGACTTATTACTATAGCATGCTCCACGACAGGTGTGCTGGATGATGGGGCCTCGATGAATCTCTAGACCACGTCAACCTCAAAAACCGGTGTCCTCACAGCAAACCTTCCACCGCCGATATGCTGAGGGCGAAAGTTACCCCTTTACTGTTGGCGGCGATGTTTTGCAGCAAAGGTACGGTGATGTAGATGTTTCCTATTAGGACAACATTGCTCGTAGATGCGACAAGCCTCTCGTCCATTTCCTTTAGCCTCACCGTAACACATAATCATGTCGCTCAGATCATGTAACTCGCAGTCAATTTTTACCGCTAGCCGCACAACTCCACGTGGACATATCGGTAAAATGTGAGTACGCACACGAAGCAAAATAACAACAAACCGGGAATATGCTACGTGGTGTGTACCTCTCCCGATGAGCAGAACTCCGAGACGACGTGTTGTTGGGTATATGTACCTTTAATAAAATATGTTCATCTCTGTATGACCTATCTGTATGGTATATATATATATATATATATATATATATATATATATAATATATATAATATATATATATATATATATATATATATATATATATATATATATATACCATAATAATGAATAATACCATTCGGGACCATACGCCTTCTTAGTATTAAGCTCAGAGAGAGCAGAAATGGAATCTTTAGAAGAAATCCTAAGTTTAGTCGTAAATGAATTGGATGGGGTTGAAGGAAAAGAAATAGCTCCGGAATCGTCTAAAGCTGAATTAGAAGCGAATGTTTGACCGAAGAGTTCAGCTTTAAAATATGGCAAAACGGCAGTTGTACCGTCAGAAGATAGGGAAAGAGGAAGAAGCAAAGTTAGAGTTAACATTTTTTCAAAGTACCAGAAAAAGCGTGAAGAAGAGGTACAAGAAAGTTTTATTGCACCTTCTACCGAGAAAAGAGTTTTTTGTGTTACAAAGAATAGATTTTGCACGATTCCAGCATGAAATATAAGTTCCATTAGTTTCTGGAGTTTAAAGACGACGGCAATTCCTGAAGGCAGCATCCCTACGGTGAATAGAACGAGAACATGCAGAGTTAAACCAAGGTTTGCTAGGTTTGGTAGTACTGAAAGAAAATGGAATGTACGCCTCATGCCAGAGAGAATCACCTCGGTAATGCTTTCTGCACACTCCGAGTGACCCCTTCCACGGAAGCAATAATCATTCCATGGGAAATCGAAGAAGTGCGACCGTAAGTTGCGGCACCAAAATACCACAAAGGTTTCTTCACAATAGGCTGGGGTCTTTTCTGCTGAAGACTTAAAAAGATTAAAGAGGATACAGAAATAAGAAGGTGATCGGAAGAATCTAGAGGAGAAAATAATTTAACAGTATAAGGAGAAGGATTAGAAGTTAGAAAAGGGTCTGGAATGTTGGGTTCATCTCCAAGGTGATCAGATATACGGGCAGAGAGCTGCACCAACTTCTCAAGGTCGCTTTGGATAGCAAAATGGAACGCACGTTCACCAGCGTATCATGAGAACTAGAAGAAAG
>SEYY01008618.1:0-17500 GCA_009176605.1 Armadillidium nasatum | reverse complement strand
AAAAACACACAAACTGAACGCATCGTATTTGACTGCGGAAAATATCAAACTAAAAGAATAGATAGAAGTGAATTGTAAGAACGTTACGTTATTATAAAAGAACCAGATGATATTTATATGACTCATGTTACACTAGATTCTGACAAGGCCCGATGTATTACTGATGAAATAATAACTTTCTTAATTGATTTTAATAGCGGAATTTCCTCTACAGCTATTTTTTTTGCGATGGGACTTCAGTTAACGCTGCAAGAGTCGGTGGAGTTTTGAGACTGATTGAAATTTTTGAAAAGACTGATACAGTGGTTAATTTGCCTCTTACATGCAAATGAACTTCCATTCAGACAAATTCGAGGCAACTGATGGACAAACATCAAGACCAAAATTTTTAAATTGTACCTTTAAAAATAAAACTGAAGAAGATATAAATAAGCTGGATATAGTTGATTTTGAGCCTTTAAACAGCAACCTTGAAAAAATACCCGAAGATATCGTCAAGAAAATTAGCACTGACCAAAAATATTTGTATGCAATGTGCATTACTTTCAAATCTGGGAATATATTCTCATCATTAGCCAAGAAGCCAAGAAATCTCCAGGCACACTTGAATCTTGCCTGACAGCTAAGAAAGCAAAAGGATCTTACGGTTATTTTTCGACAAAACATCCAAGCAAAGCTCTTCAATATCTAACAAATATAATAATGAAGTTAGCGCCCAATGGTGGTTGGATAAAGTCGCATCCAAAGGCAACTAATGGTGCACGTTATTTTTCGTACCTGATGTGCCTACTTAAAGACGAACAAAATATATACTCTGATTCTGGAATGTGTACTAAAAAACAACTCGTACTTTGCTCATTATTACTTACAATGTTAGCGGAACACAAGAAAAGAAATAAGAGATTTAGGTGTTCAACGAATTATTCATGCAAGAACACGGAGTTCCAATGAAAGAGTTTTTGAACTGTCTTAAACACTAAACTTTAATCAATGCATATTTTTCAAATATGATTGATTGGGTAAATAAAACAGTCACCCAGTCACCAATTTTAAAGGAATTAACGATTGACAAAATGAAACAATTTGTAAATGAGCTAGTAAAACACTGTTTTGTTTCAATGTCACAGCCAGGGTGTAAAACATACAGTAAATGCAGTTACAAAAACATCACAATAAGAATTGGTTATTAAGTAAATATAATAAAATAAAATAAATAGTTATCTTCCCCTAGAAAAGACTTTCGTCCTGTCAGTGGGATCTTTCGAGGAAGATCCTTGGGTTTCAAGGGCCCACGACGGATACCGCTGGCTGAGCCAGGCCTCAGCTGTAGCTCAGTCGATCGAGCACTCGTAATAGCAAGCGAGAGGTCCAGGGTTCGAGGCCTGGCTGGAGCGGGAAATGTGAGTGGTTTCTCCTTGCACTTAGCCCCGAATGTCTCAGTCGTTAAACAAGTACATCAGTGGAGTGCTCTTGCCACTGATGGGAATAATATATATATATATATATATATAATATATTATATATATATATATATATATATATATTATATATATATATATATATATATATATATATATATATATATATATATATATATTGGATAAGGTTGAGTCAAAGGCTAAAAGACTTATAAACTGTTCCGCTCTTTCTAATTCACTGGACTCTTTATCGTTGGCGCTTTGTTTCTTTTCTATTGGTATTACAGCGGCAAATGCTCGAGGGAATTATCCACCCGTATATACCTCCACCTTTACGTCATCCTCATAGCACAAGGAGTGCTATGAGGACGACGATCAATTTTGCGTGGACATAGGTAACTCCAGGCTTGTCTGCTATTGTGCCTCCTTTTTTCCTGCCACATCTGTTCTGTGGAACTCTCTCCCATCCTCTGTGCTTCCTGCAGAATTTAATCTCAATTTCTTTAAAGCCCGCGTCTGCGCTCACCTAAGAAATTTGCGTTAGGTAGGCCCTACAGGGGTTGTTTTTATATTTTTTATTCTTTTACTTTATTTTTATTCTTCTAACACTCCCTCCTTAAATAGGGCTTTGCCCGTGAGTGGTGGTGATGTGTAAATATATAATATATATATATATATATATATATATATATATAATATATATATATATATTATATATATATATATATAATATATATATATATTATATATATTATAATTATTATATATGTAGACAAAACCAAAAATTAAGGGACGAAATTTATAATTATTGTTGATTTCTTTTTCATTTTCTCTTAAAGTTGAGGGGAAAGGGGTTTGCGAAGGGTATTTTGTGTATGTCTTTGATGTGTGCGTATGTTAGAATATGTCTTGTACCTTATTATCAGCCTCTGAGCTAATGTTAAAAGAAAGAAAACATAATTGTTATTTATTTTTCTAATTTTTTAGGGGTGGGGGTAGTATGTTGTGCGAGGGGTAATTCGAGTTGCACAACCATATAATTTGACATATAATGTTACAACATCATCTTGACGTCCGTGCGCACAGTAGTTTTGGAAAAAAACGTGACCCACCTTAATATATATATTCAAATTTCTATATAATGATATTTTAAAAAAATTTAAATTTTTCACATTAATTTTATGTCTCACATTTTTGAAAATTTTTTTTCCTATCTCAGGGAGCATTTGTTGGATTTGTGACCTCTTTCTTGTTCAACATTTGGCTTCTAATTGGACAAATAGTATATGAAACTGGTAAAACTGCTAACTTACCTTTATCTACAAGTGGATGTCCAGAGGAGCTTTTGAACTTAACACTTCAGTCAAATAATATGAATGACACACTTACTTTGGAAGTCACAACTACTTATGAAAATTTAAATTTTGAAGCAAAAGACGCGTAAGAATTTTTTTATATTGTAAAAAAAAAACATATTTTACACATTGTTTAGTAAAAAATAAACTATTGGGAGTTAGTCTCAAATGTTCAATAGTAACAGAAAATCAATTTCAGTTATTAAAAGATAACTTAAAATGGGTTGTTACATTCCAATTACAATGATGCAAAATTAGTTAATAGACCCTTTGTTTTTTTTTTATGGTAGCGTTTACATGTAAATTTTTTATTTTCTTTTGTAATTTTCTTTAAATTTTCTTTCAGAGGCCATTTGCGGATGTATGACATATCATATTGCTATATTGGAACTATTGGAATACTTATAGTTTTCATAGTTTCCACTCTTGTTTCAATATTAACCGGTAAGATGGAAAAAATTCAAGATATATATATATATATATATATATATATATATATATATATATATATATATATATATATATATATATATATATATATATATATATATATATATATATATATATATATATATATATATATATATATATATATATATATATATATATATATATATTTACCTTAAGCAGGTTTTTGTAGTTGTTCCTATATCAGTATTTTTTTCTTCACAAGAATGCTGAGATATCGATATTTTATTTTGATTTATGCAGCAGTTCTATAATTTCTTACTAATTTTTTTTTATATCGTAACATGAAATGAGGTTTTAGTTTTTCGGTTCTTGTTTTAAATATTTGGACTTCATATGAGTATGAATTCGAAACATGCAATTGAAATTTGCGTAAATGACTAATTTTAAAAAATTTATTTTATTTAAAAAAATTTCTTTTAAAATCTTTTAACTTTTTTTTTTTTTTTTTTTTTTTTTTTTTTTTTACAAGGGCAAAAAATAAATAAATAAATAAATAAATAAAGAAAATAAATAAAAAAAATAAATAAGAAAAATAAAAAAAATTAAAGTACGTGTGATCATACAGGTAGATATTATTGGTTTCAATGGTGCGGGCCATAGTTCCCTCACACAGAATGTTATATATATCCACACTCTATCTCTTTTTCCCCCTCATCACCACTGCACTCAATCTTGCTCTATTCTCCGCAATTCTATTACCCTTGTTCACATTCCAAACTCTCCCTCCCCACATAATCTCCCTCACCCCATCCATCCACTTTTAGCTCATCCTTCCCCTCTCCCTTCCTCCCTCTAGCTTGGGAGTTCTTATCACTTTACCAACCATCTTACCATAATTCATTCTACACATATGCCCAAATCATCTTAAAGCATCCTCCTCCGCTCTACCCAGTATTTCCCTCCTCCATCTACATATCTAGATTATTCTTTCGTTTCTGATTTTATCACTCTCTTTAACCCACATATAGATCCTAAATCCCTTCATCTCAAAAACTTTGCTTCGTCTGTCAGTTCTTCATCCAAGCTTCATACCAATACATTACAAATGGTAAACACATACTTTCAAATATTCTTACCTTTATCCTCCTGCATTCTCCTCTTCTTCCATGCATCGCTCAGTCTCCACATCACTTTCATTGAGCTTTACCTGTGACAATCTTTGTTTTATCGAATTCTCTATTTCTCTTGGGGTTGTTCATTTGGGGTAGTGACGTCATAATCCATAGATTGCAACTGTGGGAGAATTTGGGACCACGTATTTACCTCGTAATTACCTAATTATTTCATTCGCTTTTTCGTTGTTTAAAATCATGTCGTTCCTTCATTTATGTGACTTCAATAATAAGGTAAGCTCGATATTTAATCAATGTATTTCTTTTGAATCAAAAACCCCAAACCCCCAACCTTAAAACACACACACACACGAAAACAATATATTTTGGTTTACGTTGAATTTCACGAACACTCGTCGCAATTTGTTTACTTCACCAATTTTGATCTCAACACTTGCTACTCCATCATCTGTTTTTATTTTTTTATGCCACTCTCTCTCTCTCTCACATTATCTGATTTGCCCCTATCTCTTCCACCATTTTCATTCTGTGTGGGTGTTGTACAGTTTGTTTTGTGCGCTTGTGGGTTACCCCATTTTTTCCCTTACTTTGAACATTTATTCTATCTTTATTTGTCTTCTGTATTTTTAAAAATTCTTCGTTTGTTTCTCTTCAGTTTTGCACCTCTTCTCGTTTATTTCTCTTTGTTTGTATATATATATATATATATATATATATATATATATATATATATATATATATATATATATATATATATATATATATATATATATATATATATATATATATATATATATATATATATATATATACATAACCTTTAAAAAAAAACTATCTCTCTCGCTTTCCGGTAAATATAAAATCTTCTCCTTTTAAAACCACTATTTATAAAATAATAAAGAGTAAAAAGTTAAAACGAAGGTAACATTGAAATTAAAAAAATAGATAATAAGAAACGAGGAATAAAAGACAGACACAATATTTCAGAGAAACGACTATTCTCTCTCATCAGGTGCTACTGAGAAAAAAAAAGAAGGGAAAAGGACCAAGGAGACTCGCATAGCCAAATCATGCAAACAAAAAGCACCAAATAGCTGGAAAAAAAATAAATTTGCACCCTATAATTTATATGAACAGCTTTTTGAAAAAAGTCTTCAAATATCATAAAAGCACACTATCCATATCAAATTAAACAAGAAGCAGTATTGTAATTATTTAAAGTTTAAATAAAGAAAGATTCTGTGAGTCTATTTAGATTTTTTGACTTTCACGAAAATAGAAATCTGGCACCGTTTCAATCTATTTGGAGATTATCTATGATATGCAAAAGAATTGGGTTGCTTGTGTTATGTCTCCTTACATTTGCTTTGTGCTGCTCTATACATGTATTTAGGGAAATAATGGTTTCTCCTATATAAGAGAAGTTACATAAAAAACATGGAATTTTATTTCATCGGTGATTCACGTTAAGAGCTTCTACAGTGTTGTTGCTGATTCTCAACGTTGCTCTGTCTCTTCCTTTTCTGTAGATCCTGTTGACCTCCCCGAAATTGCTCGCCTTCCGGACACTGATACGGAACCATCTCCTTTGTGAGATAGACTTAAATCTTTCTCCTTGTCCGACAATCTTTCTGTGTGGTGTGACGTTTCCACGGATTTTCGTACCTGTATCCTATAAGAGGCAGCTCTTTGACGAACTTCATAGTATGTCCCATCCTGAGGTAAACTCATTCCTTAGACAAATTAAGGAACTTTACTTTTGGCCCAACTTGGATAAGGACATCTTTTTATGGGTTCGGTAGTTCCTCCAGTTCCAGTTTTCCAAAGTGCACCGGCATACTAAATCTCTAGTTGAACCTTTGGAAATCCCTTTGCAAGTGTTTGAGACTTTTCACATTGATATTGTCGGTCCCTTCCCTGCTGTTTCCCTACCTGGCAACTCTTCTACCGTTCATCGCTACCTTCTAATCTGCTTTGTTTTTTATGCGAAATGAATGGAAGCTTATCCATGTCCAGTTCTTTTTCGTACACTTTCTTATAGTGAATCTGCAGATTCGGGTGCTACTTTACATTACCACAGACAGAGGTACTCAGTTGGAGAGTGAGTTCTTCTTAGAACTTTCTCACTTAATTGGTTTCCATCGACTTCGAACCTCTGCCTACCATCCTCAGTCCAATGGTCTCGTTAAATTGTTTCACATGACCCTAAAATCTGCTTTAACTGCCAGGAAGAACAATTGGTTGCTTTCGCTGCCTTTAATTCTTCTTGGTCTGCGCTTTATTCCATAATGTTCTGGGTGTTCACCATTTCAGGCTGTTACTAGAAAAACTCCTTTGTGTCCTGCTGACCTCTTTGCTTTCGCACCTCAGAACAAGCAAGACTTCGACACCTCATGAGAAATTTTATAACTTGCATGAGAGAGGTTCAGTTCCGCGTGCTTCCGATTTAGCATCCACCTCAGGGCACTTCTTATACAACAGAAGCCTTGAAAATATTTAATCATGTGTATTTTCGAATCGATCGCATCAAAAGAGCTTAAGAGACACCCTATGCAGATCCATTCTTAGTTCTTGAGCGCTTCTACCGGTGATTCAATTTACAGCTTCCAAATGGTCGGTCAGAAATGGTCTCAATTAGACGTTTAAAACCAACTTTTGTCCCTACTTCCATTTCGTCTGCTCCTGCAACATCCGCTCCTACATCCTCAGAGTCTACATCTTACGCTTCTGTTTCTTCATCTGTTATGTCATCCGCAAACCCCGCATCTTCCATCTTCCTCTTCTTTATCCACAGAATCTGCATCATCTGCTCCTTTTACCTCTCCTGTAGATTCTGCACCATCATCTGAAGTGTCTCCTCTTCAGACAGCTTCTTCAGCTCCGGCTACTCTTTGTAGTTCAGAGCAGAAGGAGTCCTCGCTTGAAAGCAATTTTGTTTATTAGACAGAGTTCCTCTTCCTGTCTTTGTGAAAACATTCGTCATATATTTTTCCGCTTGTTTTTGAAAAGCTAAAATTAATTGTGATAGTGTTTTCTTCTTTAGACCTTGTTGACGACTAACTTTCATAACTTACGCTTCATCATTCACTGTGCTTTACCTGTGACAATCTTTATTTTATCGAATTCTCTACTTCTTTTGTGGTTGTTCATTTGGGGTAATGACATCATAATCCTTAGATTGCAACTGTGGGAGAATTAGGGGGCTACGTATTTAAATCGTAATTACCTAATTATTTCATTCGTTGTTTAAAGTCACGTCGTTCCTTCCTTCATTTATGAGATTTCAAAATAAGTTAAGCTTGATATTTATTCATTGTATTTTTTTTTGAGTCAAAAACCCAGAACCCCAAAGCCCAACCTTATTACACACACACACACACACGATACACTATATATATATATATATATATATATATATATATATATATATATATATATATATATATATATATATATATATATATATATATCGAAATTTTAAAATAAGAGAAGTATATTTTTATCTGAATACTATACGATAATGATGTAATTTTAAATTATCTGTTTTAGGTGTAACAAAACCTGAAGAAGTAGACCCTAAATTAGTTTTCGGTCCATCTTTATACGTCTACAAGAAACTTTGGAAAGTTTTCTCAAATAAAAAGACTGTAACAATCTCAACGCAAGTGGATGTGAAGTCTTCAAATAATTACATGGATTGTGTAACATATACTCATGCTCCATCTGAATCTATAGAACAGAATGAAGAAAAGACATTGTAGTGTTAAAAAAAAATTTATTTTTTTAATTTTATGTTCATGACATTAGGAGAATTGTTTTCTCTGTAATCGAGAGTAGGCATTCTAGATTCTATTTTAATAACAAAAATACTTGTTTAGAAATCTGTTCACTTTTTGTTAGAGATTTATATATTTCACATTAAAACTACCTCAGGTGTTTGCATATTATTTTTATTGTTATAATCATTATAAAAATATATTAAAATTATTATATCGGATTCTTCATTATATCAATAAAGTGAAGATTCTACAAAACCTTACAAGAGAATTTATATGATAGTAAAAATTATGATATTAGTTTTTTCCCTTTTAAAATTTAAGATATCAAATGTTGAAATGATAACTTTTAGAGAAATACTAATAACATATTTATATGTTTATTCTTTTTCATATAATTTGAAAATTTGGTCAAAATATTTGTTTGCTAGTTTATGTTTCAACCTGCCAACATATTTATTTTTGAAATTCTGATTTGTAGTAGTGATTATATTTTTTAAATAAACTGTATTTCTAATGAGGTAAACTTACAATAAATAACCAGTTTGCCAATATTCGAGTAGGAAGTTACTCCATCTGCCCAATGGTAATATAAATAGAAAAATGAAAGAAGAATTTACGAGTTAGTTTTTGAGAACTGCAGGAATACAATTGGATGTTTTAGGTACTGAAATACCGCAAAATGATATTTTAAGAGTAAAACGAGATGAGAAGATGTCCTTTATTATTATGTTGGGTATATGTATTTTGGGTATATATATATATATATATATATATATATATATATATATATATATATATATATATATATATATATATATATATATATATATATATATATATATATATATTATATATTTTATTTTTTTTTTTAATACCAGATGAAAATAAAATAAAAATATCGTACATTAATTTAATTAAATTAATGTATGATTCTAAATTTAAGCTTTAACGTTTTTACGAATCTGATTCAAAATTTAAATTTAAAGCTAAATTTATGAGTATTAAAATATTTCCTTTTTATCGAGATATTTGTAACCTTAACTTCTACTTAATCTTTATCACCATGACTTTATTAAATCATGGTCTAGCCTCTTTGATTCAAGTATTAAGACTAAAACCCTTTAACCTTGCAACCCATCAATTGTTAGTTGCCATCATACTCTGTTGTCAACATCAAAATATGCCCTCTTCCTGTTCTTCTTCATTCACACTTTTTTTATTTTTTCACTTTTCAAACTACATATCTGGTTTTATCGTTTTTGACCTTAATCATTGCAACTCCATCGATGTGTTTGTAAAATTTCCTATCTAAACAGAAAACACTATCTTAAAAGCTATATGTAATAATTATTCAGAACTAAGCATTCATAAACTATGTTTGTATATGTTTAGTTAGTTATTTTTTAAGGATTATAGCCTAATCATAAGTATAGCTGATAAAAGACGAATGGATAAACCAGGTTTCTGTACTATGGGAAAGTTATAAACATTTGCAGTTTTGTCACCTGACGATTAAAGAGAATTATAGGCATCTTGATTGATAATATATACATTCGTTAATTTTCTAAGTATTCTATTTAGTTTGCCAGTAATTAGATGAATTAGTTAAAGGCAATTATAAAAAATAGTACGAAATTTCCTGTTAAAAATAATTCATGAATCCTATTAATATAGTTAAGTAAATCCATAATGAAAATTATCAACTCTTTTAATACGTTCTAGATATCAATAAAATTTAGTATACGAAAGTTTGAAATTTTTAAAATAAATTTCGATGTAAATTACATAAATTTTTTTTAGGGCTTAAATTATGAAAAGATCTGAAGGCTAAATTTTTTAACACATCACATTAAGAATACTACGTTTCTTTTTTGTAAAAGCTTATACTTTTTTGTAATTCTTAAAATGTTTTAGCAACATTTCAAACAAGTTGTAGAAACTTTATTTACATTTTTTTCATTATTTATCAATCCAAAATTCGAACTATTAGCAATGGAATATTTAACTTACAGTTAGACGAAAGGATCATTGGTTGAAATTACTTAGTTTAGATTAAGATTGTCATTTTAAGACAGCAAAACCACAAGAAAATAATTTAGTTTCAAGTGTTTTTCATGAGCTTAGTTTTTCTGGACAGAATTTGGCCAAGATGAATAAAATCTAAAGTTGATAATTTTCCTTTTCAGAGAATATTTTATTTTTCACCAATATGAAAGGCAATTTTAATCAAATTCATTTTAATTTTAATTTAATTTTAAAAAATATTCGAGCATTTCTCATAGGCATGAAAACCATATAATATTTTGTTCCAAAGTTTGAATGATATAAAATTAGTAGTTCTCACAAAGTTGCCATGACCTTACCGGAAAGTTGAAGACTAGAATCAATTCTAGAAGCAAAAGGAGGAGCAGATTTGAAATGAGTAGAAGATTGGAGAGTTGAGTTATCAGAAAAAAAGTGAAAAGAGCAGTTGAGAAGATTGTTAATGAAAAGTAAGAATAAAGTTGGAAATAAACGTAACCCTGAGAAACACCACATTTGACAGGAAAGGTGGAAGACGTCGCTCCATCTACAAATGCCGAAATGGAGCGATCTGAAAGAAAACTAGACAAGAGTAAGCAAAGAGAAGGAGGAAACCCAAGGGAAGAAGCTTAGAGAGCAGCGACGCATGCTATACCCTGTCAAAAGCCTTGAATATGTCAAGCTCCAACACACAAAACTCAGCAAAGCCCCTAAGGACAGAAGACCATAAATCAGTGAGATAGTAAAGTATGTCACCAGTTGATCTCGAGCGTCGAAGCCATACTGATGATCTGCGAGAAGAGAATGAGACTCCAATAATCCAAGAAATGAGAGTTGAGGAGAGTTTCAAATATTTTAGACAGATCACAATTGAGAGCTATAGGTCGATAGAGAAGGGTCAGAGCAGCTACCTTTTTTCATAATCAGCTGAACATATGCACGTTTCCGTCGTTGAGGAAGTGTATTATTAGTATTAAGGCATAGAAAAAAGAGCTGAACTAGGACAGGGGTTCAACTTGGAAGTACACTCCCTCAGAACACGAGGGGAAATGTCATCCAAGCCGCTGGTCTTCCTGACGTTCATAGATTTCAGGATACCATACACCCTATCATGAGAAATCCCAGGTGTAACAATGTAAGACACTCCATTGTTGCGATTTTGAACTTCTCGCATATTTGATAATAATTATGAAATATGAAAATTTATGAATGGCGTTGACAGTACGAGAATTGATATCTCTGAATGTTAATATAGTCAAATTCATTCATTCGGCATTAATATAAGAACGTAGATGGAACGTTTTGAAACTACTCTGCGCGTAATAGAAAATTAAATTTCATAGTACAACGGTTAACGGTAAAGGTATTTATACAAATGATTGGACTGACCCGATGTCATTTACTGACCGTAATTTATAAAGAGAGAAACCTAACAAGAGTGTTAAGAAGAGGTCATTCGTTGATAATAATCTATTAAAGTAAAAAACCCGTCAAAATGGTCGATAGAGTAAATTAACAGAAGTTGAATACCTCCAGAAAGATTAAGTAAATAGAAGTGGAATACCTACTAGAAGAGAACGTAAATAAATAAATAATAGAAGTAGAATACCTCTTGAAAGACTAATTAAATAAATCGGAGAAGTTGAATTCTTCCTGAAAGATTATGTAAATAATAGAAGAAGCAGAATTCCTCCTTGAAAGAGTGAATAAATAAACAAGAGAAGTTGAATACCTCCTGGAAATGGAAAGCAATTAAACAAGAGAGGCAGGAGACCTCCTTAAAGAAGAAAATAATATAAGGGAATTATTAATTTCCTAGTTGTTTTTAATAAGTAAATTAATAAGAATATTATTTTACCTTAACGAATATTTTTGTTGCCCCTAAACATTATTCAGATTTAAATAAGAATTCCGGACTGTCATAATAGACGATGTCTAATCGGACTACGTCTTGTGACAACAGGTATACAAACAAGGGGCACCTGAAAAGAGGAGTATGAGGAGGGGGGACAGAATTGAGCTGGGTAGAGTTAGATGAACAAAAGAGGCCTGAAGGGATTAGCCTTTTCAGGAAGTAGAAAGAAGACATATTTTAAGACATAAAATATCGAAATTAGGAGATTTAAGATTTACAAAATGTGTTACAGAAGTGTAATGTTAATATTTAGAGACAGTAATGTTGCTAGTGAAAAAATCCCTGTCCAGCTGGATCTTAGACAGAAGCAAAATATTAGCACGAGATTTATAGAGATGATATTCCAAGGATGGGAGATTATTAGCTCGGAAGCCACAGAAGTTTGAAAAGGTAATAGAATGCCACCTTCTATGCCAGACAGCACGATCTATCCATTTAGACATTCAAAACAAACCACACTCACGCTGGCACGCTATCGCAAGTACGGAAGCACGTACGTAGGAACACACACAACCACATGGACGTTAGAGCTCACAATATAATAATAATAATAATAATAATAATAATAATAATAATAATAATAATAATAATAATAATAATAATAATAATAATAATAATAATAATAATAATAATAATAATAATAATAATAATAATAATAATAATAATAATAATATTTAGAAGTTCTTCAGCTTTATTTTAATAGCAGTTGAAATTTCCATTTCAATTTTTCAAAAGATTTTTTTTTTCTTCTTACTGCTGACCGGTTCCGTCCGCTAACTTCGAACATCATCAGAGCTTGGATTCTTGAAGATGAATGATTTAATTTAAGATGTTAATCCAAAAGTTAATTAAGATTATAGATTTTGAAAAATTATTATTAAAAGAGATATCAGTTTTTGAGCTTCACATGAGGAAAGCGGAATTATATTGATAATGGTAAACGCTGGTATGTCCCATCTGTCAATCAATCATTCGCGTAACCAGTTAATGTCGACCTACAGTCATATTTGGGTAAGTAAATTGGCACACGTTGGTGGATAATTGAAAAAGCATCAGCCGTCTTAAATATACTTGGAGGATTTCATTTGCAGAATTAAAATAATAGGGCTAAACGTTGGTATTATTATTATTATTATTATTATTATTATTATTATTATTATTATTATTATTATTATTATTATTATTATTATTATTATTATTATTATTATTTCACATTTCAGTATTTCGGGAAGTGAATTTACAAATTTTGGAAAAAGAGGTCATTTTGCAATTGTTGATTATTTTATATTTATAGCCTTAATTGTTGGTTCGGCTTTAATTGGTGTGCTGTTGGTTACAAAAGATGGAAAAAGGAATCAAAGAAGGATTTTTGTTTTTGTTGGAGGAAGGAGTATGCATCCGATATTTGTTGGGATATCAATTACTGGAGCAATTGTCTCTGCTTCTGGTTTCTTGGGTCAGTAACAACGTTAAAATAAATTAAACTTATTACAAAAGGTTTTATTTAGATTTAATTTTATTTGTCCATTAACTTCAATATATATATTTTTAATTTTGATGATTTTTTTTTTTTTTAAATTTTAAAAATTTTTTTTAATTTTTTTTTTTTTTTTTTTTTTTAATTTTTTTTTTTTTTTTTTTTTATGAATCCTAACTGACTTTATGGAACACAATTGTCACTAGTTTTCATTGGTATCTTTTGGGTTATATGAGTGATAGTATTTTTAATTTTACCTGTTTTCTTCTCACTAAAACTTGTATCAATATCGCAGGTACCATATATATATATATATATATATATATATATATATATATATATATATATATATATATATATATATATATATATATATATATATATATATATATATATATATATATATTGCTGGAAACGAGAGCTCATTCAATATATGTCGTAAAAGGAGAGACCCCTCTCAATCTACTAACAATCAATCTTCAATTTTCAATCAATCTTCTCTCTTTAAAAGTTTTCCTAGTCTTTTCTTAACGGGTAGTTATGAAAGTATCTGAATTCTTCTAATCTGATCTCTGATCTTTAGTATGGCTTTCGTAAGCAACGATTTACTGCTGATTTTATTTTTCTCTCTGACTCTTGGTCCTTGCCTTTCCCACTTTGTTGTGGCGCTAAACATATCAAAAGACTTCTAGAGAGTATATCCTTCTCTCCGTAGTCCTCTATTTAATTTTTTTTCAATAGTTCTATAGCAGCTGTTGCAGAAGCTACAGTTTATCTTTTAAACCTGTCATGGTCATCCAGCACGGCAATGGCTGATTCGTCTGAGAAAACAACCTTCAATAATATAAAATATGACATATGTAGTGGAACGGCCATAGACTAATGAAACACCAAGTAAACTTTATGACTTGAAAATATTCATATTATTTATCATAATTTTACACACCTCATTGTGATATTACTAATAATCCAACACCTTAACAAAGATTAAAAAATTAGAGTGGCTTGAAGAAATTGTGAAAGCTACTCAGAACATTTTACCTCTTAGGAGCTTTTTTAAAAGACAAGTAAGAAAAATCACGAAATAAAGAAACACTATGAATGTTATTGAAGGATGAAGGTTCAAGTTGTGTGATTTCAAAGATGTTATAGTTGAGTGAAACATAAAATAATTGAGGTTTTTGAGTTTTTTAAAAAAGCGTATTTACTATGACCCAATTGGAAATTCGAGAAAAATACAGAGGTCAGTTGGTTCAAGTCCACCTTCGTAATGCCAATCAGTTATCTTTCAAAATGAAAATTGTAATGAAGGGAGTTAAGGGAGTGGATAAATGACAAAGTAATGCAGAGAATGTCATTAATAAAAAGAAAAAAAAAAAAAAAGAGTTGGTGATAAGTTAAATCCCTGTATATAGATATATATATATATATATATATATATATATATATATATATATATATATATATATATATATATATATATATATATATATATATATATATATATATATATATATATATATATATATATATGTATATAGTGAGAACTTCGCTTAACGAGCATTATTCCTTCTCGATTCTTACTCGCAATTTGAAACACTCGTTAAACGAAGCAATTTTTCTCATAGGAGTAAATTACGATAGCGCATATCATGTCTAAAAATGTGTTCAAAATTTGTGATACATAATGTCTAAAAGCGTTTTTAAATTATTAAGTCATGAAATAAAAAGATTGTTAATATTTATATGAACCTGAAAAAAGGCCTATGTAAATAATTAGTAAAATATAATTTAAAAAAATTAAAAATGTTGTAACTTACGAAGAAAAAAAAGGAAATTTTCTTTTTAAACTATCTTGGTGCTTACCCTACAAGAGGTCAGGGTTCGAATTCTGGGTAGCAGACTTTGAAATTTTTTATATATTTTAACTCCACGAGATTTAAAGTGGTTTTTAAATATGATTCACTTTTTGTGAATCATTGGTTGTGTATATCTTCCGCTTCTTTAAAGTTGAAAATATTTCAAATTGTAGTTCTTCTTTGAAACATCACGTGACATTCAAAATTTAATATCTTATGTTGAAAAAAAAAATAATAATTACAAGTTCTGAATTTTTAATATATTTTAAATCTTATGTGGTAAGAAGTAGCGTCTCTTTGTGTTGTTGCTTATGGTTTGCGACATCCTTTAGTTCCAGCTAGGGAGACCGGTTCACTCTACTATTCTTTATTATAAATTTTTTATTATATATATATATATATATATATATATATATATATATATATATATATATATATATATTATATATATATATATATATATATATATATATATATATATATATATATATATATAGAGAGAGAGGAGAGAGAGAGAGAGATGAGACTGGTTTTTTTCTTATAGGAATACTCCTCAAAGTGTTTGAAATTTTCAACAGGACTTAAAACTTAATCATAAATATTTACTTTGAATATATATATATATATATATATATATATATATATATATATATATATATATATATATATATATATATATATATATATATATATATATATATATATATATATATATATATATATATATATATATATATATATATATATATATATATATATATATATATACATAACATGATGACGTACATAGATTCCGAAACTCCAGTAGATCACCAATACAGCTTTTTTTTTTTTTTTTTTTTACTAAGGCCATACTGGCAATCAAAGATAAGATTAGAAGAATTGAGATGTTTCCAAATCTTCCTCTTAAGGATGGTTTCGAAAACTTTAGAAAGAACGGAGGTTAAAGAAATTGGAAGGTAGTTAGAGGGTTGAGTTGATCTCCCTTCTTCGGCACAGGCTGAATGAGCGCACGTTTCCAGTAAGAAGGGAAGGTTGAAGTAGAAGACATAGATGAAATAGTTTACCAAGGCAGGGTGCAAGATCGGAAACACAAGTTTTGAGAACAACAGGAAGGATAACATCAAGAACGGATTTCAAAGAAATGGGAAGGTAGTTAGAGGGTCGAGAGGGGGGGTCCCTCTTTTTCAGCACAGGCTGAATGAGAGGACGTTTCCAGCAAGAAGGAAAGGTTGAAGTAGAAAGACAGACGAATCAGTTTACCAAGGCATGGTACAAGCTCGAAGCCCAAGTTTTGAGAACAGGACAGATTCCATCAGGACCGTAAGCCTTCCTAATGTTAAGCTTTGAGGGAGTAGAAAAGACGTTTTAGATATATATATATATATATATATATATATATATATATATATATATATATATATATATATATATATATATATATATATATATATATATATATATATATATATATATATATATATATATATATATATATATATATATATATATATATATATATATATATATATATATATATATATATATATATATATATATATATATATATATATATATATATATATATATATATATATATATATATATATATATATAATGATGGATTGCATGTCATATTTTCTCATTTGCGGATGAAGATGTTGAATTTTTTGTCAAGAGCGAATACGGATGTTGAATTTTCGAAAAGTGCGGATGCGGATGTTGAATTTTCGAAAGTGCTTATGCGGATGTTAATATTGATGAGGATGGTCCGCGGATGCGGATGAATGCCATCACATATAATATATATATATATATATATATATATATATATATATATATATATATATATATATATATATATATATATATATATATATATATATATATATATATATATATATATATATATATATATATATATATATATATAAACGAGAATTTAGCGGTCGGTAAGAGAATTTGGAGAAGCCGGTACGAGAATCTTTAAAAAAAAATCTACCATCCATTAATTAAAATTATAAATAGAAAAACACTTAAAACAGTTTCTTGCTTTCCTTTGTGAATGAATTGACGTGTTTGAGCTGGACTCCTCGGAGTCTGTGAAACAAGTTTTGCTCTCACAGTCTTT
>SEYY01008617.1:22500-26494 GCA_009176605.1 Armadillidium nasatum | reverse complement strand
ACGGTCTTTTCTGCATTTCCGTGCAATGCTGCATTCTCAGGGACTTTCCTGACGTTTTTCTTTGTCGATTCACGGACCCACGTGGGCCCCGGACTCCAGACCCCCAGACCCCCAATTTCGAACCAATTTCAGACGGACAGAACCGCAAAGAAAATGGTCAGGAAAGAGTGTGAGGTGAAAGCAGCGATTTTGCAAACTCAGGCAACTTCCTGATAACATTTTGGGGGTTCACGGGGCCCCCTCCCCAGATTAACCAATGGGTTGAACCCCATGGTGTCAGGAGCGTGAGGTCAATTTGAGCGGAGTGATCATTGCAAATCAAAATCCCGTTTGGCTTAGGTTGCCAGATTTTCGAAAAGTAGCTAAATCTGTCACCTGCCGAAAGTGCCCCTATACTACTACGACGTTCTAGCCATGGTGTCATGGATCAACGACCCGTATTTGAAAGTATATATTTTAATAATGAGTTGCACTGCCTCTGGCAGAAATGACCGTCTGTATACGTTCAGGTTGAACTTAATTTGATGTTCTGGATGTATTCCTGAGGTATGTTACCCCAATACAGCAGTAACGCCACCTTTCAGCTCGTAGATAATAAGAGGTACGGGGCAAATCATTTTTCATAGATCTAAAAGGTTCTGTTCTATCTCCAACTTTACTCTTACTTTTCATTAATGATCTTCTCAGCAGAATTTACAGCTCCATTAATTCTTATTCTTATACCGATGACTAAACTCTCCATTTTTTTTACTCATTTTAAATCTGCTCCCTCTTTTGCATCTAGAGTTGCCAACTTGCTATCATGAGACCTTCCACATTAAAACCAAGCAGTTAGGCTGTAAAAGAATCTAAAATCCATGGTTAACATTGGGATTATTAAATTCGATAATTAAAAAACACAAACTCTACTTTAATTACAAACGAAAAATCATCTCTCTTCAATTTATATATCAATTATATCAACTTATTAAGAGCACTATTAAAAAAGGCGAAAAGAAAAAATTACACTCATAAATTCTGCTAGGTAAAGAATAAATCAAAAACAAATTAAAGCCTCATAAACAATAATAATCAATAAACACAAAGAACATTCCCACATTATAAACCAACTATCAATAAATGGTGAAGTCTCAATAGACCAAAATAAAATCAGATTCATTTAATAGTTATTTTATCAATATTGCAAAGAACATTTTAACAAATAGGCCAACAAACCAAACAAACTTTGAAACATTTTTACCTCAGTGCAACTTACAATTTTCATTTGAAAATATTACTCAATATATATGTACATAATATAATTGACTTTCTAAAAAAATTTATATAAATTCGTATTGAACTATTATTATTATTATTATTATTATTATTATTATTATTATTATTATTATTATTATTATTATTATTATTTTATATTACTTATTATTATTATAATTATAATTATAATTTATTTAATTATTTTTTTTTTTATTATATAAAGTTATTATTATTTTTATTTTAATATTATTGATCTATTGAAAATTTCTTTTTCAGTTTTTTTATAATAAACTATTTTAAATAACTTTTTTTTTTTTTTATTTTATTCTTATTTTTTTTATCACACATTTTTTTATTTAGATTAACATTTAAAAAATTGTTATAACTAATTAATCAGTAATCTCAGAGGTACAGATGTTAGTAGTAGTTTACATATTAATTCTTTTTAGTAAGTAATAAAAGATAATTAACAAAATTTATGCCAATTATCCGTTTTATGGCGGCTAAAGTAGAAAGTATTAGACTCATGGTTGTCTTGATACGTCGGCAATTATACACAAACCCTAAATAACTTACTAAGAGAAAAAGTTCCTTACCCTCGAATATTAACCCGTGAATATTAAGATTATCGTGTAAAAAAAAAAAATATTGAAAACTTTATATTATTATTATATATTATATATTTATTATTAGATTATTAATAATTATTATTTATTATTATTAATGTTATTTTATTATTATTTTATTATATTATATTATTATTATTATTTTGTTTCTATTATTATTTTATTTATAATTATTATATTATTATTATTATTATTATATTATTATTATTATATTATTATTATTAATTATTATTATTATTATTACTATTTATTTTTTATTACTATAATAATTTGTGAACTTTTTGTTTTTACATAATAATTTTGGTAATTATTGATATTTTTATTATTATTATTATTATTATTATTATTTATATTATTATTATTAATTATTATTTATTATTTTATTATTATTATTATTATTTATTTTATTATTACGATATTATTATTATTATTATTATATTATTATTTATTAATTATTAAAAAAAAAAAAAAAAAAAAAAAAAAAAAAATATACATTATATTATTATTATTATTATTATTATTATTTTATTTTTTATTATTATTTATTATATTATTATTATTATTTTATTATTTTACAATCCTATTTGCAAAATATTATTGTCAACTGAAAAGGTCGACAGGGTGACGTGTAACTCTTATTAGCTAATGTTTATTTTCATACCGCATCTATTAATAAAACTACAATTATAATATAATATATTTATTAATTTATATTATATATAATATATATATATATATATAGTTTATTAAAATATTATATATATATATATATATATTATATATATATATATATATATATATAATATATATATAATATATATATATATGTATGTGTGTATTTTTACCATTTTTAGTGGGTAAAATCCTTTTCAAGTCTTTTTCAAGTGAAGTATGAAGCAAATCAGAAGAAAAGCAACTGAAATTTTTAGAGTAAAGAAATTTCTATATATAGGAAACAAAATGTTGAAACAGAAATTCCACCGAACAGATGCGGCTGGAATGAAGGAGAAACCGCATAGAATATGAATAAAGTTATCAACCCTTTCTCAATCTTTGTGCAAATTAAGTCAGTCTACCATCAAGTTTCGTGAGGATTTCTGAAAAGTTATGAAGTGCAGGGAATCACTTCCCTCGAGTTTCTTCACGTGTAAGATCTATATATAACAGATATACAGAGTGTTACAAACTCTCTCTGCCAGCTGTTTTTCCTTGAATAAGTGGGCTTACAAGGAAAAGGTATTAATTAAGTCCAAAAATGAAAAAAAAATAAGTTATTAATAGTAGCAAGTAGAACAAATTGTAATCTATGCACATGGAAAAACCAACTAAGTCTTACCCCTTATAGTTCCTTAACAAATGAAATCGTCACAAATTCTTATTAATTCCATTACACACACACACATACACACACACACACACACACTATGTTTTCAAACTTTAAAGCTAATTTATCTGGAAACCAATTTTTTTGGACTAATACGTTTTCCTTGTAAGCCCACTTACAGAGAGCTGATAGACAGAGCTTCACAAACCCTCTCGGCGAGCGGTTATTCTTTTAACTGGTGAAGTGCTGAGAGCATATTTTGTCTGCCTGGAGGGAAGGCTTATGTCTTTTACGGTTCCCTCTCAAAAGCAAACCAAAAATAATGGAGATAAAGTTCCAATATCTCTTAAAGTGTCAAAAGGTCAGCAAATGCGTCAAAAGGGCTAATTATCATCAAATTTAAATGCGGATATTTTATTTCATTCTTTATATACGCAGGTGTTAATGAGGATATCAACAAATCCTCTTAGGATATGAGGCGAATTATTTGGCAAACATCATTTAATGAAGCTTTTGTTCATTTGTGTGTGTGTAGGTGCAGGTGTGTGAACTTTATATGTGCATAATGGTTTCATTGTTCAGAATAGACACGTCAGTATTGTCCTTGATGGTCTTAAAATATTGTTATACTATATTTAATTAAATGGTTTGTGTTGAAATATTTATGTTTACGGAATATGTGTGTGTATTTGTTGTGGGTGTGTGTGAGTGTGGGTGTGGGTGTGGTGTGGGTGTGAGTGTGAGTGTGAGTGTGAGTGTGAGTGTGGGTGTGAGTGTGAATGTGGGTGTG
>SEYY01008617.1:12500-17500 GCA_009176605.1 Armadillidium nasatum | reverse complement strand
ATTGTTCATTTATAAAGAGGAAAAGAACACGTAATAACAAACATTTAATTACAGGGTGAATAACTTAACTTATTGTCCCATTTACAAAGTGGCGAGCACATCCTGGGGAATTGCCTTATTAAAATTAAGAAACAAGTACAATCCGAAGATAATAAACGTGAGAGATATGATGGATGTAGTTTTTAAAAAGGTTCAGCACAAAACAGGACCACAGGTGTGTTAAAATTCTTTTATTGTAATATAATTATTATTAATTATTCTTTTATTTGTTTATTTATTTAATGGCTTACTCATTTGCATATATATATATATTATATATATATATATATATATATATATATATATATATATATATATATATATATATATATATATATATATATATATATATATATATATATATATATATATAATCTTTCCCACAATCGTGGGGTGGTGTCTACCACAGGCCACATACATTCAAATACTTACCTCTTCACCAATTTTTTACATTCATTCCTATCCACCGTCAACCGTACACCCTCCTCTCAATTCATCTCTCTATCCCTTAACAGCTCCTTGACATTACTCATCCAACTTTCCCTCGGTCTCCCCCTATCTCTCACACCCTCCACTTCTGAAACAAATACCTTTTTAACCATTCTCTTCATTCATCCTACAAACATGTCCAAACCATCTCAGGATACTCTGTTCAGCTGTCTCAATCATATTCCTTCTCCACCCACACATTTCCTTTATTCTAACATTCCTGACTCTATTACTTCTACCAATACCACAAATAACCCTCAGACCTTTCATTTTGAAAACTTCATTTTTTTCTCTTCCTCGCGTTCAACCTTCATACTTCACTCCCACATAACCAAGGCCTGGTATAAAACATCCCTCAAATATTCTTACCTTCACCTCCCTTGGTAATCTTCCTCTACTCCAAATATCCCTCAAACCACCCACCACCTTCTCCCCTTCTCTTATCCTTTGCCAAACTTCATCGTCTATACTAACGTATCCCTTTATAAAATCACCCCCCAGATGCTTAAATAAAGTAACTCTCTCTCCTCCCAAATTAATTAATCTGTAAATCATCTCCCTCTTCCACACCTCTCTCCCTCCCTCCCCATTTTTCATGCACAGCACTTTACTCTTACCAGCATTTACTCTTTAGCCCAGTTCATCACAACCCTTTACAAACTCATCCACCAATACTTTCAAATTCTCCTGTGCCTCAGTACATCATTCGCATACATCAACACATTTACATCCCACATACCATGTTGTTTCCCCATTCTCACCCCTTTCCCTACCTTATCCAACTTTCTCACCACTTTGTCAACGAATATATTAAATAACAACAGAGACATTACACAACCCTGTCTTAGACCATTATTTACATAAAAAAAAAAACAAATCTAAATTCTGTTTACTCTCACTTGCTCTACCAGTCTATTCCTACATTATGCTCCAATACCTTCCCGTACCTTTCCCTTAATTTCATACTTTTTTTAGATCCATATTATTATTATTATTATTATTATTATTATTATTATTATTATTATTATTATTATTATTATTATTATTATTATTATTATTATTATTATTATTATTATTATTATTATATATATATTATATATATATATTATATATATTATATATATATATATATATATATATATTATATATATATATATATATATATATATATATATATATATATATATATATATATATATATATATATTTATATATATATATAATATATATATATATATATATATATATATATATATATATATATATATATATATATATATATATATATATATATATATATATATATATATATAATGGGATACACAAGTGTTTGCATCATCAGCAATGTTTAATTTAAAATGAATAATTAATGACATGAACAAGTTATATATATATATATATATATATATATATATATATAATATATATATATATATAATATATATATATATATATATATATATATATATATATATATATATATATATATATATATATATATATATATATATATATATATATATATATATATATATATATATATATGTACGCAGCAACCTTTCCCACAATCGTGAGGTGGTGCATATCACAGGCCACATCCATTCAAACACTCACCCTTCACCAATCTTTTCCATTCATTCCTATACTCTGTCAACCAGCACACCCTCCTCCCAGTTCATTCCTCTATCTCTTAACAGCTCCTTGACATTACTCATCCAACTTTCCCTCAGTCTCCCCTTATCTCTCACACCTTCCACTTCTGAAACAAATACCTTTTTAGCCATTCTCTCTCCATTCATCCTACAAACATGTCCAAACCATCTCAGCAAACTTTGTTCAGCTCTCTCAACCATATTCCTTCTCCATCCACACATTTCCTTTATTCTCACATTTCTGGTTATCTCTTCTATCAACACCGCAAACCGCTCTCAGAACTTTCATTTCGATAACGATTTTTTTTCTCTTCCTCGCGTTCAACCTCCGTATTTCGCTCCCATACATAACCACTGATACACAACATCCCTCAAACATTCTCACCTTCACATCCCTTGATAACCTTCTTCTACCCAAAAAATATCCCTCAAACCACCCAACACATTCTCTTCTTCTCTTAATCTATGCCGAACTTCATCACCCATACTAACATTACCTTCTCCAAAAATCATCCCAGATACTTAATTAAATAAAGTGACTCGTTTCCAATCTCTCCCTACCCACTTATATATATATATATATATATATATATATATATATATATATATATATATATATATATATATATATATATATATATATATATATATATATATATATATATATATATATATATATATATATATATATATATATATATATATCAATGTCTTATAGTTACTTGAAGTTTTTTAAATGTTATCTCTTTCAGAGACATGGGAAAGTGTGTCTTTAAATTTTCTCTGCCATGGTTCATACTGGATTTAATCTTCTATACTGTATAAATAAACATTTACACATTCCAATTGTTGTATGAAACAAAATAGAAAAATAAAATTAATTGGTTATTTAAACACTTGAATATTTGTGTGTGTTCGAAAAGCATATATGCAAATGTGATGCAATAAAGCAAAATATAATTATATTCAAGTAAAATAATTTTTGCAACTAATAATAGGACAATGGCAGTTTTATAAATATTTGAATAAAATAAATATATATCAAAATATTTTCAATATTATAGAATGTAGAAATTGTAAATTTAAATATTTACCTGTCAACGCTAAGAGTTTTCTTACAGTTGAACTTCGTTTGAAGTTGTAGGGGTAGAGACTTCGGAAAACGTTGGCGACGAAGTTGAAAGGTGATTTCTCCGATAAGAGGTTGAAGAAAGTATGAATTTCCGATGGAAGAATGTTTAAAGATTATTGAAGCGGATATACAGTGGTGGTAGTTTTTGCTACCAACTTTATATTTACTTGCCACTATATTTGAGTTTTTCATTCTTCTAGAGTTTTCCATTTACATAATGCAGCAGTTGTTTGAGGCTCTCCATTGCAGTGACGTACCACCATTATCATGATAACGATTCATTTTTTCAGGGTACCCGTTGATATACGGTAGCAGTGGTATGCGTATCCCAATTGTTTGTGAATGTAGTACCAATATAAATGAACGAATATTACTCAATTTCCAACAGAAGAGTTCAATTTTACCTTTTCTGTCAGAGAAAAATGATTTATAAAAAAAATGTTAATACGATAAACTAATTTAATTTTACATTAATAATTTGTTACAGGAAACAAAAGACAATTAAGTTCATGCTTGTTCATCACCCTTTCGAAAGATTGATTTCAGCTTATAGGGATGAAATATTATGTTTTCTATCAAGGAAAACGACTGATAGAAAATATTAATAAGATAAACTAATTTAATTTTACATTAATAATTTGTTACAGGAAACAAAGGATACAGTTAAGTTCATGCTTGTCCGTCACCCTTTCGAAAGATTGATTTCAGCTTATAGGGATAAATTCGAAAACGCAACACAAAAATATTTTTATAAACTCTACGGTGAAAAGATGGTTCAAAAGTTCCGAGAAATTCCACAAAATATGGGAAGTTATAAGGTAAAATTATAAATTTATATTTAATAAATAAATTTATTTCTTTACTTATTATTTTTCTATTTTATTTCTTTACTTATTAATTTTTAAAAATATTTTTTTTTTTTTTTTTTTTTTTTTTTTTTTTATTTTTTTTTTAATATTATTATATATATATATATATATATATATATATATATATATATATATATATATATATATATATATATATATATATATATATATATATATATATATATATATATATATATATAAGGAATTTAATTCGATTTTATATATATATATATATATATATATATATATATATATTATATATATATATATATATATATATATATATATATATATATATATATATATATATATATATATATAAATATATATTGAGAAAACATTGAACTTGATTTTCGGGTAAAATTTTGCTCAAATTGAAAAAAAAAAAAAAAAAAAAAAAAAAAAAAAAAAAAAAAAAAATTGACCGTGGTCGCTCTATCCAAAACCAAAGGATTTTTCAAATACTTTGTCTATCACCTTTTATCCCGTTTTGTTTGTATCCATTTTATTATTATTATTATTATTATTATTATTATTATTATTATTATTATTATTATTATTATTTTTATTATTATTATTATTATTATTATTATTATTATTATTATTATTATTATTATTATTATTATTATTATTATTATTATTATTATTATTCATGTGCAATTAAAATTCTGGTTAGCATTCTTGTCATTTAAATTTCTATTAATAATATGCACTTTCAGTCTCTCTCTCTCTCTCTTTCACATTATTAATAGCTTGCGTGCATTTTTCCTTATGACTGTTAATGTATTTTATGAACCAATTATGCCTAATTTTTTCATT
>SEYY01008617.1:0-5000 GCA_009176605.1 Armadillidium nasatum | reverse complement strand
TTTCAAACAAAATATTAGAAAATTAAGATTTTTTTCTTTTCTGTTTTCTTTGACCGCTCCTTTTCTGCTAGTGAATGTTCATCTTTGTGTTTTGATTTTAGATACTCCAAAAAAAATTTGGTTGAAATTTTTTTTTATATGTAGCACCCGGAGGTTCTCTTCTAATTTTCTGACTGCAGATGTTACATTTAGCTATTTCGAGCCTATCCTGAAACATTGTAAAGTATTCAAATACTGCAGAAGCTGATCTTTTAGCCATATTGACTGAAAGTATAAACAAAATAATAATTTTTAAATAATGCAGCTAAATGATACAAGTTTGATACATGGCAATAAAATAACAATGATATGTATAAATACAGGTTAAATTGATAATTTTATATCTTACATTTTTTCAAACTTTACCTTTGGGTCTTACCTAGGTAAACGTGTTAAATCACTATTATGAATTAGAGTAATTTTTTTTTAATTTTTGTACTTTTTTTAAAACTTTAAATATACAAAACTGTAATTTTCTGATTTTTTTTTAGAGAAAATGCATATAATCATTAATTTAAGTGAATGTTGCCTATTCTACTCCTTCCTTACAATTAAATAAACCTTATATCTAATTTTCTTAACCTAAAATTTCAGTGCTTTTGACCTCTTTACAAATTTTAGGAAACCCCGGCCATAACCCCGGCCCCGTCCCCGGCCCCGGCCAAATTTGGGTGACCCCGGCCCCGGCCCCGGCCAAATTCCAGCCCCGGTCGGTTCCTAGTAATAGGGATAGTATAGAGAGAGTGCCGCAACAATTAGAAGGGCAGAAAGAGACGTGAAAGAATTAGTGAGAGAGAAGCAGTTAATAAGACGAAACGTTGTAGACTTCACCTTTTCGAAAAGAGTTGAATGAGTGAATTCACCCCAGATGTGTGAGGTGTACTCCATACAGGTACCAACAACACCCCTATAAAGAGTAATCAACTAGGATGGTGTGAGGAAATTACGAAGGCACCTCAGAGCACCCAACCTCTTAGAAGCTTGTTTAGAAAGAGAAGTAATGGGATCCTTCCAAGATCACGAGAAAAAGATACACAGATAATATTAAGTGACAGATGAAAGGGCTTGAGTTGTGTGTTTTCGAAGAATGTTTTAGCAGCTGTGGGGAAGGTTGTATCAAGTAGATCGATTGATGGAGTTGAGTTTTTGAGATTTTGAGGCATTGAAAGCGACCATGTTTTCTCTACCCTCTATTTGAAGTAATATATATATATATATATATATATAATATATATATATATATATATATATATATATAAAATATATATATATATATATATATATATATATATATATATATATATATATATATATATATATATATAATATATATATATATATATATATATATATATATATATATATATATTATATATATATATATATATATATATATATATATATATATATATATATATATAATATATATATATATATATATATAATATATATATATATATATATATATATATATATATATAAATATTGGATTGGTTTAGCAAAGGAGTGGAATTGAGACAGTGGTGTGTAATATCGCGAAGGTTATTTAATCTATTGAAGGATGGTGTAGTTAGGGAAATGGAGAGGGAAGGGAAGGGTATTAGGTTGAGAAATATGAAGCGTGAATGGGATGTGAACGTGGCAGAATCTAGAGAAAAGTTGAGAATACTGGTGAGAGTGCTTGAGAGGAAATGTGCAGAAATGAGATTGAAAGTCAATCCAGCAAAAAGTAAAGTTAAGTATTTATGGTGGAGTTGTGATGGGAGGAATGGGGGGGTGTAGAAGTGGGGGAAGGAAACATGAGGTGGATAAATTCAAATTTCAAGGAATGTCGGTGGAAGATAATGGTGGGACGGAAATGAAATAAAGAATAGAGTGATAGAGGAAATAAAAGTGTTGGAGGGCCTAAGAGAAGTATGGAAGAAAAGAAAAATTTCGAAAGAAATAAAGATAAGAATGTTTGAATGTATGTGTTTACCTTTTGTAATGAATGGGTGTGAAATATGAATGATAAATGCTCGGGCGAGGAAAAGTTTGAATGTCTGAAATGAAAGGTTTGAGAGCGATATGTAAATTGAGATGGATTGATATGTTTAGAAATTAAAGAATAAGGGAGATGTGTAAATGGAAGAGAGGTGTAGTGGATAGAGCGGTGGAGGGAATGCTAAAATGATTTGGACGTAAGTAAAGAATGAATGAAGACATAATGGTGTGCAAGGTTCTTAGATCCGAGATGGATGAGGGTAGGGAGAGGGAAAGGCCAAAGTGGAGATGGAAGGATGGAGTGAGAGAAATTTTGGGTGGAAGGAATTTGAGTTTAGAAGAGGGTAGCAGACTTGCGGAGGACAGAGTGAAATGGAGGGCGGTGGTGAAAGGGATGAAAGGTAGGAATGGGTATGTTATGAGGCAATTATCACTCCGCGAAATTGGGAAAGGTGAGATATATAATATATATATATATATATATATATATATATATATATATTATATATATATATATATATATATATATAATATATATATATATATATATATATAATATATATATATATATAATATATATATATAATATATATATATATATATATATATATATATATATATATATATATATATATATATATATATATATATATATATATATATATATTATATATATATATATATATATATATATATATATATATATATATATATATATATATATATATATATATATATATATATATATATATATATATATATATATAATATATATATATATATATATATTATATATATATATATATTATATATATATATATATATAATATAAAAAATTAAAAGTAAAAAAAAATATATAATATTATAATATATATATATATATATTTTATATATATATATATATATTATAATATATATTATATATATTATATTATAAAATATGATTTTATTCCCCCTCAAATTAATGAAGTAAATTTTCTAAAAAACGTTAGTTTCTAGAACATGTAAATTTTCTTAATGTTATATTAACATAGAAATTCCTAAGAACTCTTTTTCTAATAATAGATATCCAGGTTTCGCATTGAAAATGATTTTAGAAAAAACACTTTGAAATTTCAACACCCTCTTATATCAAATTAACTGAACTATATCTAGGGAATATAAAATTTCCATCGTCTTATTATTTGTCAATTTCGTTGCAACTGTTGTTGTGCCAATGTTGGCGTTACTTGACTCTTATCGGTTGTTCTGTAACCTTGAAGCACAAAGCAAAATGCTATGTCACCCCAGTAAGAGTTCCAAGAACCCTGCTATGGATTGTACACAATGAGTACCGAGTTACCACAGTGATTTCGAAACAGAAAGTTTGAAAACTGATATTCGATATCCTATTTTCCGGGGAGCCATACTGACTCAGTGTAAAAGTCTCCTATGCATTGTCTAGCTGCGGTGTGTTGTCAGCCTTTTAAATCCTGGCCTGATTAAATTTTTTCTATATATATATATATATATATATATATATATATATATATATATATATATATATATATATATATATATATATATATATATATATATATATTATAGATGGCTGTATTTAGTGTATTGAAAGTTGCTTTGGATGGTTATTCTAAGGGTGGGAAATTATTCATCAAGTGGTCATGGATGAGATATGGAAAATGAAGTTAAATTGAAAGTCTTTTGAGATTTTCTACGTTCAAAATTAAAATATATTTTAATTGAATATTACTTCTTCATTTTTACATATAGTATTTCAAATAACCACAATTTTTCCTTAAAAACATTTACTTTCGACATATACGATAAAGGAAGTGGGGTGAGATGTGGCAAAGAATCTAAATACGCATATACGAGCAGTATGTGATACGAATAAATATGATAAGGAATATGGTAATTTTATCGCCAATCATTCGTTCATGCTTTTCGAATTATTTCAATTGAACGTACTGAAATTTATTATTAATGGCGAAGTAAAAATTTTAAACCGAAGAAAATACCCCTTTTTAGTTCTGAAAAAGAATAGTATGACGTCACTAAAGGAACTGTTTATTTTCTTTATAGGTTGGAGTAGAAAATTTAATCGTCCTTCAAAAATCAATTTTTTGTTATTAATAATATTCTAAGAATTAAGTTATAAAAGTATTCTACTGTTTCATCAGTTCTTAGACTATATATTTTGATTTTTTTTAAACTGTTTTTTTTTAAAACTCTCGTATATTTTGAAGATAATTGCTAACTAATTATTTACATTTTAACAGCTGTAGTATGTATTTACAAAGTATAGCTTATTGATATTATAGTTGTTAAATTATATATTATTTTTCGGACAAGTGAAATGGAAGGTCCGCTTAGTAAATGGACAAATGTCATGAAAGGTTGGCAATACAGGTGGTTTGTTTTAGATGACAGTGCTGGCTTACTTTCATATTATACAGTAAGTGTTAGATTTGCATTTATTCTTGGTATTTTTGACCTCAAAGAATATTTTTTCTCAATAGAAGCTACAAACAAAATAAATATAAATGCAATAAAGAAAGATTAATGTAGCATGAAACATTGATTATCTCCTATAAAATTTAAAATAACCAAAAGACTATCATGCTGGTTTATACTTTAAAATGGGGTAATTTGAATCATACAAGGCAAATTGGTTCAATGACTAATAATTGCCCTAACTGTAGAAAAGGTAGTAATTCAGTCTAGCACGATACTTCTCTTTTTCATAATATTGAAAATATAAAGTCAAAATATGTAGAAATGTATTCTACACACACTTTTACTTTACAGAAAAGGAAAAAAAAAAATATATTAGAAAACCCCCGAAAAAATTAATAAAAAAAAATTTTATGCTACGAATACGAAATTGACTGTCTTTTAACTGTCCTATTCCTTCTTTACAAATATATATCTGGGCAATATTCGAATATCTCCATTTTTTATATTTAAAAAAAGAAAAT
>SEYY01008616.1:7500-11877 GCA_009176605.1 Armadillidium nasatum | reverse complement strand
AATGTTTCGTGCGTGCGAAAGGTTTGCATTTCATTTGCAAACCATATCGGTAGAAGAGAAATGCTCGCGCGACAATTGTGCATACACAATTCTCTCCGTTATATAAAAGCATCCGTTCGCAAAATTTCAGCAAACCACATACAAAATTTTCTTGGTTTTAATAGCTAATCAAAATTGTATAACGTTTTTTTATTACATTAAATAATGCTTCATTGGAGTGTTATTATAATAAGAGGCAATTTATTAAATTTTTAATCCTATTAAAAAAATTAAGAAATAAAAAGTAATAAATATTAGCTGTACACTAGCTAGTTGCATACAGTGGTGACTCACAAACCTGCAACCAGGTGACGAACCGCCCCTGATATTTATATATATATATATATATATATATATATATATATATTATATAATATATATATATATTATATATATATATATATTTATATATATATATATATACAAACCATTTGCATTTCCTGTGACCCTGAAAAAGATTTTAATTTTGCTTCCATTGTCTTTCTACTTCTCAAAATCTTTAGTGATTTTTTTCCAATGAGGTTTCGTAAAGGGCTGCTTTCTCTCTCTCTCTCTCTCTCTCTCTCTCTCTCTCTCTTAATCTCTCTTTCTCTCTCTCTCTCTCTCTCTCTCTCTCTCTCTTTACATAGTCTTCTATTTTGAAATTATATTTCTTCCTTTTTGATGGGACATTACTTGTCCCAGTATGTACTTCATGTTATACACCCGAAATGATCCTGGAATGCACCCAGCTTTTCTCGAGTAAGTACAGTTTAAATAACTTCTTGCCCTATCAATTCGCTCATATTTTTTTTACTTTTTTTAATTACTCAGTACGACAGTTAGTGACACATCATTCTCCTTTGAACCCGTCAACATTTGTCCGAAATTCCATTGCTTTAAAAGAAGCCGAAACTTTGAATTCAACCTATGTGGTTAATAGTCTCAAAATCAATTAGTATTAGATGCCAATTCGAGTTGTTGTGGCTAGTTTCTCCTAAAACTTTTGTTATCAAAAGGCATTGGTCTTTTGAGATTTTCGGTCTCATAACAACTCCTATGAGAGGTGTTTTAGAGACTATTCCGTTTCACATTTTTCCTTCTTCAACTATGATCTCAACTGAAGATTTCCTCTGGTAAATTCACGGTTCCTCTTCGTTCTTTATTTTTCCTTACTGTGCTTCATTTGTATTAAACAATTTCAAACGGTTGTATTGATACATGCAAACCCATAAATAGAATGATTTTTTCTTTAATGCTCCTTTGTTCTTTGGATTTCTTCTACATCCTTCAATCCTTTCTCTAGTCCAACTGTATGTATATATATATATATATATATATATATATATATATATAATATATATATATAATATATTATATATATATATATATATATATATATATATATATATATATTATTTATAACTATATTTTATATGTATATGTATGTGCGTGCGTGTTACACTCTGGGAGAGCGTTCCTAGTCTAAACCAAGCTTGGACAGAGCGCCTGAGGCAAGTCTAATCTAATGAATATTTACTTTATATTCAAGAAGAGAGAGAGAGAGAGAGAGAGAGAGAGAGAGAGAGAGAGAGAGAGAGAGAGAGAGAGAGAGAGAGAGAGAGAGAGAGAGACTCCGTTCGTTGGTGCGTCGAGACAACATAAGAACTATTTTTGTAACACATAACACATGCTTTTTTGCAAACTGAGTTCAATCCTTCAAACTGAACACAAGATAAAGGTGCTTATGTACGAACCAAAGAAATAATTATTATTATTATTATTATTATTATTATTATTATTATTATTATTATTATTATTATCATTATTATTATTATTATTATTATTATTATTATTATTATTATTATTATTATTATTATTATTATTATTATTATATATATATATATATATATATATATATATATATATATATATATATATATATATATATATATATATATATATATATATATATATATATATATATATATATATATAGCATAAAGTTAACTGATATATTGCTCTTTTATATCAAGGCCTAATCACCTCTACTATCTCGTTTTAAGTTGTATATGTAAATTTTCTAATCAAACTATAATGGTGAGGTTTATCAAACATAAAGACACCCCGTAGAGAAACTATATATATATATATATATATATATATATATATATATATATATATATATATATATATATATATATATATATATATATATATATATATATATATATATATATATATATATATATATATATATATATATATTATATATATATATATAAAGGGTCAATGTTATTCGTTCCTTTAACAGAAACTGTAAATATTATTATAAACGATTATTATTATTATTTATTATTATTATTATTATTATTATTATTATTATTATTATTTATTATTATTATTATTATTTTTCTTATTATTATTATTAGTAGTTGTTTTTGTTGCAGTAATTATTATTATTATTATTATTATTATTATTATTATTATTATTATTATTATTATTATTTTCACATCATTTTGGGTTTGGTCTTTTTCTACCAGATTAGGAACAAGAGTTTCTTCTTTTTGTTTCTGTCTCAATTTAACTCCTTCTGTCGCTTTTTGAAGGTCCTCCAAAGGACTCTTTGTTGAATCCGTTTTTCTTAATTTAAATTTTTTTTTTTTTTTTTTTTTTTTTTTTTTTTTTTTTTTTTTTTTTTGAAATTTCGATTTTTTTTTTTTTTTTTTTTTTTTTTTTTTTTCATTTTTTTTTTTTTTTATTATTATTATTATTATTATTATTATTATTATTATTATTATTATTATTATTATTATTATTATTATTAAAAGCAATTAATTTTAAAAGATATTAATTTTTCCAGTGTTCGTATTTTATATTTTAATTTGAAAACGAGCTTTTTTTCATAATTCTTTTCATTTGGTCTTAGACCTGCCATTTCCCTCCTTCATTATTTCCTTGAGGAATGCCTCCTAAAAGAGTATAACTAGCGTTGCTACTTACGAGAATTCGAAATCATTTTTTAGGATAAAAATAATATAATGAAGTTTCATTAGTTTTGTTCGCATGATGAACTCCAACTTTAATTTGAGTGTCTTTCACATAGTCTTAAAAAAAGGCTCAACCAAAGTGTAAAAAGGATTCCTAATGTACTCCTATCTTATTGTAGAGTTTAAACCCTGTAGATGTTTGTAGAAACTTAGTAAATTTAGTAGATTATATGTCTGTCTGTAGATTCAATGTATTACAAGAACTAAATTGCTTTTGTGAATTTTTAAATTTTCCACTTTAAATCATCAAATTTTGAAATAGAATATTCATTAAAATATTTTAAAAGAATTTCCAAAAATTAAAATTTTTCTTTGGAATGACCAATTTTCAATGCAAATCCTGTGTGTGATCTTTTCAAAATTTAATTTTTTTTCCATTTTTATTTCTTTATTAATTTTTTGTTCAAATTAATTTATTTATTAAATAGATATAATAATAAAAATAATAATAATAATAATAATAATAATAATAATAATAATAATAATAATAATAATAATAATAATAAGTCATTATTATTATTTTTATTTTTTATAATTTTTATTATTATTACTATTATTATTATTGTTATTAATATTGTTGTTATTATAGGACAGAGTTGTTCCCCAGTAGTACATATGAGTTCAAAATCTTTGTTATTGTAATTTGAAATGCATCAGTAAAATAAAAGTTTATTTTTGGGCTCAGTACAGATTTTTTTTTCATTTTTATTAGTATTATTATTATTAGTTGTAGTAGTAGTAGCAGCAGTAGTACTTAGTAGTAGATTAAGTGTAGTGTTATAATTTAATTGATGAAAGGAAAATTAAATTAGTTTTCTATTATTAAGTACAATGTTGAGTTGGATCTTCGCCTACTTTTTCTTATAAGAACCTCAAAAAACGGGTAAAAACATTTCTTACCGATCCTCTTTTTTGCTACTAACACCCATTTCCACACACACACACACACACATACACATACACACCACATATATATATTATATATATATATATATATATATATATATATATATATATATATATATATATATATATATATATATATATATATATATATATATATATATATATATTATGAGTACAATGGATTTGAATATTTACTATTTAGTCGAATAGCGAATATACCGGAAAATGAAAACGTTATCCTGATAGATATTGTATACCAACTCGTGTGCTTACTCTTAGGTATTTAAAATATTTCTAATGATGTTCCATTATGCCCTTTAATGAAAAAGATTACAAAAAAGTCTTCTTTTCTCATACCAAATAAACCGGTGCAATAATCCTTATTTTCCCAAATTTATTGAT
>SEYY01008616.1:0-2500 GCA_009176605.1 Armadillidium nasatum | reverse complement strand
AGCTACTTTTTCTTTGAAATGTTGGCAAGGCTTTCCCCTTCAGTCGACCTAAAGTCCTAAACCATCAACTGATGTCAAATTCTCTGTTACAAACACCTCTCTTCAATTATTCTAACTCTCTTTCCCCAAGTGTCGACTCACCTTACTCGCACATCTTCACTCTCACATTTTATTTTACATTTCTTTATCATTTTATTTCCTTAAGCTCTCATTTTTTTCTTCATTAATATTCGTAATTTTATGTAAATATATATTATATATATATATATATATATATTATTATATATATTATATATATATATAATATATTATATAATATATATTATATATATATATATATAATTATATATATATATTCCACTTGTTTAGAGACTCCCTTGAAGGAATAGGATCACAGCCCTTATAAAATCCGTGAGGGGAGAAATACCTTAAATCTTTTTTCTGAATCAAATTGTCAACATTTCCCAAAGCATTGTTTTTCATCATATTTAAGTCAAAGAAGTGAAAATAATAAGGGTGGAAGAGCATGGCAGATTTTTTTTTTTTATAAAATACATAAAGGAATGAGAACAGCTGTTAAATAGAGAAAGGAAATCATGAAAAAGTTTTGAAGGTTCTTCTGAGCATAACTCCTTACAATCTTTTTTTCAAAAAAGAAAAAACAAAGTCATTTTTAAGTTTTATGTTTTGGAAAATGTTATAGTTGTTTGTGTGCAAGTTTTATCGAGTTGAAAGATGGAAAAATTGAGTGTTAGATGATTTTCTTCTTATCTCCTTTACTTTAACTCTTATCATTTTCCGTATATCTTATTTTCTCTTCTTTTTCATTCTTTGCCCGTTTTCATTTTCCGTGTATCTTATTTTCTCTTCTTTTTCATTCTTTACCCGTTTTGATGATCATCGTTTTCATATTCATTTTACTTCCTTTATATTTTTTATCTCTAATATTTCCAAAAACTTTTTAGCCTTTTAATTTCCACACTACGTCCTTCCATCGTCATCAGTGGAAATTCTCTCTCTCTCTCTCTCTCTCTCTCTCTCTCTCTCTCTCTCTCTCTCTCTCTCTCTCTCTCTCTCTGTCTTAATCATTTTCATTACATTCATTACCAATGTAAATAAATAATCAGAATTCGTTTTGTTTATCTTCGCTTGAATGATTTGCTGCAAATTTTCTTATATTTTTTTTCCTCTAATGTCTTTTATATTCCATTTCTTTTAATAAACACTGATTCAATTTTTGAAGAAAAAAAAAGAAAATTAAAACATTTTTCAATTATTTTTGCCTTTAAACATATAATAATTATTATATTATTATATATTATATATTATATATTATATATATATTATAATATATATATTATATATATATATATATATTATATATTATTATATATATATATATAGAGAGAGGAGAGAGAGAGAGAGAGGACAGGGTATCTATGTACAAGTTTGGTCAACAACTTAAAAAAATCAAAACCACAGGAAGGAAAATAAATATTTTTTTAATTAATGGAAGAAAACTTGGTTGTAGAAAAGTATCCTCGCAACTTGAAGAGAAGTCCAAGCTTCTTAGAAGTTTCTCTTTTAACTATTGTGATATGAACTCCCAATATAATTTTTGTTCATGTTGTGACAAAGGACATTTAAATTGTCCATGGGAAAAACCATAGAACTGAGGTGATTCTCTCTGGCAAAAAAAAGTACTGATAAAAACCTTGGTTGGTTTCGGACCATTCCTGCAATTGCATTTGCCATAGGAATAATGTCTCCAAACTTCAGAAGTTTATATTTGAAATCGATGTAATAATCCATTCTTTACCGAAAATGCAATAACCATCTGGGTCTCTTTCCTTATGCTCTTTCTGGCAATCTGCAAAATATGTAAACATAAACTGGTTTCGGCCTCTTTTCGTCCAACTTTTGATTCTGTCAGTGGTACCATTTCTCTCTATCTTTTACTAAATCTGAGCAGTTTGCTCACAACTTTGCCTCTAATTCAACTTTAAGCAATTCGGCAATACCTCCTTCCAACTTACTTATTCCTAGCATTTTAATTTCTTCTAATAATGTGATTTTTATTCTCTCTTAGCTTAATACTAAGAAGAAGAAGGAAAAGAACGGTGTAGATGGTTTTCCTCCAGGTGTTTCTATAACTTGTGCTTCCGTACATTTCTCTATTTTCCTCTCTTTCTTTGATTTTTCTTTCTTTCTTTGGTTCATGTCCCCTTAAATTTAGAAAAAGATTTTGTTTTCAAAACTCTAGTCTTTTGAGAATGAATTTGCCACTGAGTTTAGTTGAATCCACCAAAGAAGAAGATTAGAAATTCAGATTCATTTTATTCCTTTTAGGCCACTCTTAATTCTAAACCTTAAAGATTAATTAAAAAGAGAAAGAATAAAGATTTGTCGAATATTCCCATAATATATCTTCGAAGGGACATGCAGCTAAATAGTCTTGATCTGTGTACATTGTAATTGTGATATCAGAAGGAAAGTGAAT
>SEYY01008615.1:0-7500 GCA_009176605.1 Armadillidium nasatum | reverse complement strand
CTCTCTCTCTCTCTCTCTCTCTCTCTCTCTCTCTCTCTCTCTCTCTCTCTCTCTCTCTCTCTCTCTCTCACCGAGCAAAATTCTGTTGCTCAGTATTTAAATTTAATTGAGGGTATAAAAGCATGTTTGACGAAGAAGAATATATCCATATTAATCGATATATCGAAATTTATCGATATATATGATAATTTGCCATACTTGCAGTTTAGAAATTAACAAAATTATCGCATCGAATAATCTTTTAACTATCTTAAAATAAAAATAATTAAATAAATAATATATAAATATATAATATATTTTCTAATATGGGACTTTATGGGTACGATTTCAACCCCACCCGTTCCCCTATTTTCTTTGAGTTCTGTTCTAGGCCTCGTACACAATCATAGCCTAAGCCTACCCCCCCTAAATAACTTCCCATCCCCATTCATTCATTCAACACTGACCTTTCTACAATGAATGATGAATATATACAATAATATTTTATTTAAAAATAAACAAAAAGAAGTAGACTGTATTAAGTCCATAAAAGGTTCTTAAGATTATTATCCTTGAACTATAATAATGGTCACTTTCCCCTTTTGCAAATTGGTTAAAAGATATAACAGCTGTTTTTGGAAAATTTAAAAAAAAAATATAATAAAATTATTTTATTATATTTATATATATATATTATATATTATATATATATATATATATATATATATATATATATATATATATATATATATATATATATATATATATATATATATATATATATATATATATATATATATATATATATATATATATATATATATATATATATATATATATATTATATATATATATATATATAAATATATTATTATTAAAAAAATTAAAAAATATTAATTATTATTATTAATATTATTATTATTATTATTATTATTATTATTATATATTATATTATTATATATTATATTATTATTTATTATTATATATTATTATTATATATATTATATTATTATTATATTGCCATTATTTTTATTATTATTTTTATTATTATTATTTATTATTATTATTTATTATTATTTATTATTATATTATTTTATTATTACTTTTATTCTCTTCTTCTTTCTTCTTCTTATTATTCTTATTATTATTTTATTATTATTATTATTATTATTATTGTTATTATTCTTTTATTTTATTATTATTTTTATTATTATTCTTATTATTTTTATTATTTATTATTATTATTATTATTATTATTATTATTATTATTATTATTATTATTTTATTATTATTATATTATTATTATTATTGCTATTATATTTATTATTATTATTATTATTATTATTATTATTATTATTATTATTTATTATTATTATTTTTTATTATTATTATTATTGTTGTTTGTTTATTAGAATTAGTATTGTTATTACTAATTTCCTATTATTAATTTACATAATATTTGTATTTTAATTTATTATCTTTATTACTCACATATTATTTACACCATTTTAGAATTTACTTTTTTATAATAAAATTAAAAATTATTTAACTACTAAACCTTGGGGCTCAATGAAACTAATGTGTATTCCCTTAGAAGTCCCCCTTCAGAGAACTGTACAGTCACTTCATTACTATTATTATTATTGTTATATTGTAGCATAGTTAGTAGTATAAGACCTGACAAATATTGTAAATTATAATTTACGTTCAATGAATAAAGCATTTTGAATTTTGAATTTTGAATTTTGAATTTTGAATTATTAATATTATTATTGGATATAAAGATAATTGTTAAAATTTGAAAAAGTTTATTTCAAGGTTCGAAGTTATATTTAATAATTTAAAACAGAGAAATATAACCACAAATTAGATGCTATATATATATATATATATATATATATATATATATATATATATATATATATATATATATATATATATATATATATATATATATATATATATATATATATATATATATATATATATATATATATATATATATATATATAACTGTATATATTAAAAGGATTTTCCTGTTTTGAAAAATAAACTATTTAAAACAGGAGTGCCAACCTTTAACATACCATTTGCCAATTTTTTTTTCACATATGTGTACAGATACGCCATATAACTCTAGTACCTTTTCTGCCTTTTAAAAAAGGATGTTTATAGACATAATTAATATTTATAAAGGATTTAATTAATGTATGTAAAAAGAATGTGTAATAAAGTACATAAACATTTGCTTAACATTGAGAATGTTGAGTCTGTTTGTATTTCGTTTGTCTTTTTCAATGTTTGGTGTTAAATTGAGTGTCTGAGAGAGGCAGAGAATTTGTCATATTTGAATCAGTCCTTCGCGGCTTTGTTTTGCTTTTAATCAATTTTATGGATGAAAATGTTTGTTCACATCTGTGTGTCGTTCCGAAAAAGTTATAGATAAAATTTTGGCAAATTTTCTTAGTTTCGGGAAATGAACGTCAGGAATCGGGGCAAATTTTCTTGGTTTTGGGAAATGAATCGGCGCAAATTTTCTTAGTTTCGGGAAATGAACGTCAGAAATGAATCGGGGCAAATTTTCTTGGTTTTGGGAAATGAATCGGCGCAAATTTTCTTGGTTTTGGGAAATGAATCGGCACAAATTTTTTAGTTTCGGGAAATGAACGTCAGAAATGAATCGGGGCAAATTTTCTTAGTTTCGGGAAATGAACGTAAATGAATCAGGTCAGAATTATTTTTGGTCTGATAAAAACTTATCAAATTTTTATTTTCAATAATGAATTATTGTTTTTAAATCAATAAGTTTCATTTACTTGTCAATTATATTTTCATTAACTTTTGCTCACTAAGTGAAAATGGATTTGTAAATACGAGGATGCAAAGGCGCCAATTGTAATCACCCAATACCCCACAGGTTGCCCATCCATGGGTTTAAAAGGCAATGATAATAATAATAATAATAATAATAATAATAATAATATATATAATAATATATAAAAAGAAGAAGAAGAAGAAGAAGAAGAAGAAGAAGAAAAATAATAAAAAATAATAATAATAATATATATATAATATATATATATATATATATATATATATATATATATATATATATATATATATATATATATATATATATATATATATATATATATATATATATATATATATATGAATCTAACCCAATCTAAAATATAACTTTATATAATTCTAAGTGTATAATTTAACAAACATTTACAATGTATTTTATTATTTTATTGTATTATTATATTGTATTATTATAATGAAGTATATATTAATGTTTTAAGAATTATTATTAGTATTTTTTTTGTTACTTTTTTTTTATCATTGAATATTTCAAGTTCACATCCTATTCATTATTATTATTATTATTATTATTATTATTATTATTATTATTAATTTAACTATTGTTAGTTTTATTAGTAGTATTTATTGTTATTGTAGCTATTAAAGTAACATTATCACATTATTATTATTTATTATTATTATTATTATATTTATTATTGTTATTATTGTAATTATTATTATTATTGTTATCATTATTATTTTATTATTAATTATTATTTTTATTATTACTAATTATTATTAATTATTATTATTATTTTTATTATTATTAATTATTATTAGTTGTAGTAGTAGTAAATATGTCACGAATTATAAATGAAAGGGCGTTCCTGGATAATATAAATTCGTTATTGGCCTTCATGCTCAGCTCAGCATCGGACACAAATCGACCCAACAGATATATAGATAGATAGAAGAAGAAACAACAACAACAACAAGAAGAAGTCGTTACCGAGGATGATGTAGGCGAAAAAGAGTCCTTAGCGATTTCAAATTCAAATAAAAATATGTTATTTAACGGTAATCCCGTAACAGATGAAACAGACTTTATTAGAAACCATATTAACCCTTTTATCAATCATTTAAAAAATCATTACGATCAAAATGAAGAATTTTACCAACATTTGAAGGAAATTATTATAAAATTTATTTATTTGCGAACATATTTCCTAGAATATTACGTAAAAAAATTTAAATTAAATGCCGAAAAAGGACTTTCTGATAACCTTTCCAAGCAATCCAGTACTGACCGAAATGCCTTTAATAAAAAAGAACAAAACACGTCATTGAAAGGAATTTTGAAAGATGAAAGTACTGCTTCCTCCTTTTTTTATTCGCAAAATTATATTCCTTCTTCCTCTTCTTCTCATTCTTCTTCTTCTTCTTCAACACCTGTTGCATCTTCGAGTTTAAATAGCGGGGGAGAATCGGGTTCTTTAAATAGGGAAGATTGCTTTATTTTACCAGAAAATAACGAAATTGATTCGGAAATCTCTACGAGAAATGATTATTTATTTAATCCTAAAATTGATGATAAAAATAGTTGCATTTTAGTAAACGATACTTGGGACGAAGAAAGTACAACAGAGAGTGAAAGTTATCTGTATAAATTTAGTGGGCGTGACTTCGGCGCTCCGTGGAATAAGTCTTACGAGGGCGGGATTTGCAGCTCTCGTGGTTACGGAAACCAAGACAGTTCGTATTGCACTTCAGTTTATTTCAAAAATTCTTTGCGGAGTGTAACAGGTGCAAGTGTGTCTTTAGGTGATTATCAAGCATGCAATAACAGTGAATTGGAATATGATAATTCTTTTAATAAATTTTACGATATGCCTTGCAAAGCATCAGGCATCCCTTTGTATCAGAGGAACCAAAATTCATCCCAATCCTCCGTCTCTTCTCCTTCTTCGTACGAATCCAAATCTAATAATAACAAAGTGAAAGAATCGTCTCCTGTTAGTGTGAACGACCAACGTGTCAAAAATCAAAAGCAGAACAAAACGTCAGCCCTAAAATCAAGAGACGATGTAAACGCAAAAGCAAAGAATACTCCAGCAGGAAACGTGAAGGAAACCTCAAGCGCTCGTGCGTTACGAAGCCGGACGTCAAATTCGAGTGTTTTTCGCTCCAGTGATATCCAAATTGCTAATAAAAATTTTACTGATCAGAAATTTGGTCGTAGTCATTTAAGCGAGAAACAAAAATTTCATTTGCACAAACCTCAGGAAAGCAAAATTAGAAATGTTTCCTTGATTAAATATGAAAAACACGAAGGAACCCCTCCCACTGTGTCTCTCACTTCCCCTCCTTTCAATTCCATTCCGAAAATTACCAAAGACATCAATGATTTAGAGACTTCCTCTGTTATCGTTGGTCGTTCATCTTTAAAAAACGGTTCAAATGACCCTGAAAAGCGAGGACTTCCATCCTCCGAAGGAAAACAACAAACAGATCCCAAAACCTCTTCCAAGAAAGCAAACATTATCCGAGGCCTTAGAAAGGGTACAGAGAAATACCTCCTTAAAGAATCCAACCCTTCCATTAGAGCTACCCAATACTAGAACGAATATTATTCCTAATAGTAATAAGAATGAAGCCAAGTTAAGAAATGGGAATGGAATAAGAAGAGCGACCATAGTGAATCGTGTTATGACGTCACAAAGTCTTGAGGCTAAGGGGAAGAAGTCTACGATTTACGCGAATGAAAGTAATGACCAATTTCCAAAACTAAAATGGAAAGGGACTTTAGAAGAGGATTCAGTATTGGAGGAAAATAATATTCGAAATAAAAAGGCCATTCTTCCTCCAAATGGAAAAACAAATCCTTCGCACAATAATACAAACATCAATGAAACACCTTTTAATAGGAGCACTTTGCGAGGCTCTTCCTTCAGGTATAGTTCCATGAGAGCAAAGAGCTCTTTAAACCATTCTGCAGAAGAAAGCAAGACGAGTCCTTTGGAAAATTTAAAATCTAAAAATATTGCTATAAATCTTGACGATAATTTTAAAAATGAAATGAAAAGTAAATCTTTATCGAAAGTCACTGCCAAAAATTTGAATAGAAATTTAAGCCTGAAGGAGGAGGAACCTAGCCATTTGAAAAGGAAATTTAATGCATCGTTTAGGAACTCTTCTTATCAGCAAGTAATAAAACAACAACAGTTGCGAGAAAGACAACAACAACAGCAACCGCAACTACAGGAAAAACAGCAACAACAATCACAACTACAGCAAAAACAGCAACAACAGCAACAACAACTACAGCAACAACACAAAAACAGCAACAACAATCACAACTACAGCAAAAACAGCAACAACAACCGCAGAGACAGCAACAATTACAAGAACAGCAAACGCTGCGAAAGCAATACAACCACTACCAACAACTACAACAAAAACATAGACAACAACAACAACCACAGTTACAACAACAACGTAACCAACAAAAAACCGAATCACCAAAGGCAGTAAATATCAACAGCAAATCGGAACCCAAAGCTGAAGTACGTAAAAACGACAAGCCTTTCGTCACCCCAAAACATCCTTCCAACAAAAAACAACTTCCTCCTCTCTATCGAAATGAAAGCGATCTCAAATCAAATCCAAAGAGACACACCGAAATAATAATAATAATAATAATAATAATAATAATAATAATAATAATAATAATAATAATAATAATAATAATAATAATAATAAGAAGAAGAAAGAAAATCCAGTTTGGATTCAACTTCTCCTTCCCAGATAAGAGTAAACGATTTGAATATTGGAACCGAAAATTCTTGGCACGAGCCCATAAAAATAAATGCCAATATACCCAACAAAGAAAATTCCTTTTTCACCTTTAATAATAATAATAGCGATGCTATGCACTCCGTTCTTAATAATAACAATAATATTAACGATGTTAATTGTGATACTATGCATTCCATTTTTAATAACAATAATAATAATAATAATAATAATAATAATGATAATAATAATAATAATCTGACTATAGTGGAATTATCAAACCTTGTCGATGAGGCAGTGATCGCGAGCCTAAAAAAAGTGAATGGCGCAGATTTAACCAACCAGGTTGGTGCCATTATCGAAACTCTCCAAATAGTCGCTGAATCGGTAGACCCGAAGGCACGAAGAAGGAGGGACCCGCTTGAGAAATGTTCCTTCGGTCCCTGTGTGTGTGAGGAAGCAAAATGCGAAGGGCATATTGGTAACGGTACCTTTCGCCTGAAGAAGTTCAATCGCTCTACGTCAGCCCCTCCCTTTTATTATGAAAAAGAGTCGGACGGGCGAAAGTACTCCAATTCTATTTTTTATACAAAAAATAATGAGTGTATTATTGAAGTAAAGGAATGTGTGCCTTTTACCAACACATGTAATAATGAGCGTTTTAATCCCGTAGGGGCTTGTTACGATGCCGAAAATACAAGGTATAACAACAGTGCGAAGAAGGAAGTAAAAATGAAAAGGCGATGTAGTTCCTTTGATAGGCATTCCTTAAAAAGGTCCCTTTCCCAGAGTCAGGAACTTTTGGCTAATATTTTAAACGAATATAAGCAAATAAAAGGTGAAGAGTTTAATTCGTCTAAAAAAGCTTTAGAAGAAGAGATAGAAGAATTAAAGAAATACCTTGAAAATATATTCCAAGAA